>VOMN01025886.1:0-19145 GCA_014899125.1 Orchestia grillus
GTCACCTTGGTTCAAAAATATGTAGGTTTTACATGAAATTAGAGCTGATCGTACGAGGAAGTCGCTTTTGCAGTTTAATCACAGGGGTTGTATATATATACAGCTACTGTAAATGTTATTGTTGCTGATGATGCTGATTGTGATGCTGACCTGTAAAAGGCAATGTACAGTAATGTAGAAAATGTATTTACACGTGATAATAAATCAATAGAATCTCATTTGGTGAAAATCGAGGTAAAATTATTGATAGTGTGGATTTAAAACAGTTCTTCGAATATAAGTGAATATGTATAGAATGGTTTGGGGAAAAAACTCATTTTAGCTTCATTATAAACTCCGTTTCTTTTCTAGTTTCGCACCTCATCTTCGCGTTTCGAGTTTGTTCCAATCGAACGTTGTTCCACACTTAATGCACGTTGTGTGTGCGACGAAATTACCTGGTTCGTCACGGTTTGAGAGGTCGCTTCTTACCCCTCGCATATATATATGAGTGCACCCATTGTCCTAAAACTTTGACATGTTTGGACGATTTACGACTGCGACCGAGAACTCTATTCTTGTGAAAAGGTTTATTCGTTCTTGCAAAGTTGTTTTTCCAATTTTTCTCAACAAAGTTCCTCCCCCAAAAATCTATATTCCTTCTCATATTCCGAATTTCACTACACAACAGTACAACCAAAATTTAAACAATACAATTTATCTCGAGCTTCAATACATTTGCAATCGCCTTTACCGTGAATTACTCGCGCACCTGCGTTGCAAGCTGCTCAACACACTGATGTGACCAAATTGCTGACTCTCGTGTAATGCGAAACCCATGTGGCGCCTGCCAGCGGCAGCGAATGCTTCTCAGTTGCGGTTGCTGCTGATACTTCATTTTTATATTTCTCTCAAACGAGGTATTTTGACGCCTCACTTGACTGCTACGANCGTTGCAAATTCAGGGGCACTTAACTGCAGGACAATATTGTAGGTATGAGTTTTCCGAAAACCGTGGGCAAGGTGATGTTCAATAAGTTGCAGGTTACTTGAACGCCTGCAACTCCGCAGCTTACTGAGGGCACGTTCGAAATTCGTACTAAGTGCGGGCCACTGTAATTCGTGCGAGAGCGGCCCTCCTCCTGCAGCCACCTAAATCGAACTCCCCGATGCTACGCTTGGGGATCGCCAACTTCCTAACTACCCCGCCCCGTTTTTCAGCCCTCTTTCTTGACTTGCGAATTTCAGTCTACTTGTCCCAAAATCCACTTCCGAGTCTCGCCCAGTTTGACAGAGTTTAACCAATTGTAATTCTCTTGAGTTAAGCTCAAGTGTCCAAAGTCCCGCCTACAGCTCTCTGACGGATGTATGTTTCCTGTGCACTTGCTGGAATTTTTGTGGTTAACTCGTTAGACCAGTCTCGAGGGCCTTCCTGTTTGAAGTAATTTCCATTGAAAACAACCGTACTATTCGAGTGTAAAGGTAAATTATTAACGCTAATGAACGGTCTGACCATTCAAAGCCACTAAGAATTAAGAGAACCAGCCCGGGGCTCGGAAAGAATCATAAGGTCTAGAGCTGCCGTCGGCGCTCGGAGAAGTCGCTAACCAGCTATAATTCAAGCGCTTGCCTATCGTGATCGGACAACTCCCCACCCCCCTTCCCTCCTTCCATGAAAATCATCAGAATGGCAACGGGAGAGTTATCTTCTAGAATCTTCCGTGAAGATTTGACAACGTGGCGGCGCCTGGGGTGAAAGAGACTCGGGCGGAGTTAAGAGGCACACAAACAGCTAACCGCGCACTCGAAGAAGAGGGGCGACGTCGGGAGAGCCTTGATCGTTGAAGAAAGTCATATATTTCTTATTTTTGAGTCCAAGGGGGCTTGAAGGAGTACGGTTGCCACGTCTTATCGCTGGTTGTCAAGGTGTATCCTCGTCTGACAATTCTAACCTCGTGCCCTTGTTAATCTGCTCGCTTACGCATCTAGTGCTTGCGTTAAGTGTTTGATCGTTCAGAGCTCACGCCTACGGCCATAATTGGCAATAAGCTACAAATCCCGTCCAGGGTTGGTGGGATTGTTTCGCTCGTACAGAGCCGCAGAAAGGCCAGTGGGCTGGTACTTGGATCGGGTCTATTGTGTTGTTTGATTCCTGAAGCTCCTAAGGACATGTTCGTGCTTTAAATTTATTATTAAAACTTCGAGTTGTTTTAATTAACCCCCCTCAGAGCACCCACCGAAACACGTGCCTAGACTACTCGGAATCCCGCTACCAAACACACTGCGAATATTTCACAATAATTTAACGGAAAGGCGTAGATCATCCATTCTGGCGGCAGCGATCAGATTATACTTTATTTCACCACACTTCACTCCATGGCACAAATTGAGTGAGTCCAATATGATTTAACAGGATTCACATGTGTTACAACGTATCTAATATAACTAACTCTCCGTTTTTCAATAGGAAATCTATTAACTCATATTCCATGTGTTAAAACGTATGATTACGTATCTAACTAACCTCATTGTTCTAATGAAAAAATTAAGGACAGTAAAATCGATTAAAAATTGTTAACTGTAATGATTTTAATAAATATTTTCATTTTCTTTTGAGAAATCGAACAGAGTGATGCAAACAAAATGTGTTTATTTCATCGAGTTACATGTCTGTGTCAAATCAAATTTTAAAGCGATCCTTCCTAAGGGAAAAAAATCTAAAATGCTGCCGGTTCTCTCAAATAAAGAGGAATTTTCTTTTCAATAATAAAGTTTAGAATTCGTATTCATTTTTAAAATGAAACCTGGTTTAAATTATGTTAGTTCATTTAAATTGCTCCTAGTCAACAATTAATTTAGCTTGCTTCGACTTATTGAAGAAAAAATTGTCTCCTAATTTCCCGTGTGTTTTGTAGATGGCTCACATTGCTCTTCAACAGCTGAACTGTCAAAGTACTGTACTTTAGACCGGGCTGGCAAATTCCCCAGAGAAGTATTTCAAATGATGGTAGTAGGGCTAAGGACTGTGCGAAGAACAATAGCTCAGAGGGAAAAAATGATGTCGTTCAGTCATTCAGCGGAAATACCACTTGTGCCATGCCTTGGTGCAAGATAATATTTTCCTAATCAATAATTCAGAAATGTATGTCATAACCAAATTTTGGAAGTTGCTTCCATTAATAGCTTTAACTGTAATGTAAGGGTTTTACATCGGTCAGTCCAATATAAGGTTCTTTAAATGTATTTAATTAATTTAGTACAATTTTAATCGTTTCACAATTTGGTGCACCGATATGAAAAGTCAATAAAATTCTGGATTTTCAAAATTCTAATCTTTACTGAGGTTACTGAAATATTGTATGAACACTAGAAGCATTTTGATACCAATATTATTTAACACCCATTTACGGGAAACACTAATGATTAATGTAGACTCCACATGATTCAACAACAACCATGAGACGTCTGTCCATGGATTTTGTCGAATTGCTAACTTCAATTTGCAATAATACCCTTAGAACAAGTTTCAAGTTCACTCCGCAGGCGATCCTTGCTGAAAAATTGATATCCCGACTGGCAAACACGTTGCTTAAGCAACGACACAGGCCCCCATATGATTCAGTTCAGGAGAGCACGAGTTTTAAAACATTCCACTGTATCCTATGTAGCATGAGACGGGCATTGTCATGCATAAAAACAAACTTCTTTTGGTTGGCGGGAGACATCCTTAGCAGCCACGGAACAGCCATCTGCTTCAGGTAGTCGACTTAGGCGGCTGCAGTCAAGTTTTCGCTGTCGGGGGTTCAAAAAGAACCCACTAATTCATTCTCAACAATCCATCCCATATCATAACGCCTCCTCCTCGTTAATGACGACAATGACGGAAGCCCCTTTTAGAACTCAAACACATTCACATCCACATTTCTCCAGGACGAGAGAAACTGATTTACCGGGTAGTGGGGTATTCTAGGTTCTTTTTTTTTACAAAAATGAGAAAATTCCCTAATGGCTGCTTAGAACATATGAGACGATGTGTGCCGCACGATGCTCAGAGCTCTCGACTGCGAACACCTTGTCGTAGTTGTATGGGAATGTATCTCATACTATTTACGTACTGTGTTCATTACGAAAATGAAATAACGATGAAGAAAATTACATCCTGCTGGAAAATTTTACCCCTCTAGGCACCGCGCTACATCTAGCAACACGGATAGTGTTCGCCGTTCAATGAAACTTAAAAAGACTAAGTAGGAGACATAACAGAATAATAATAACAGATAGAAGGTAACCAGCTAGTAAGAGCAATCCATACCGTGCAGTTTTTTTGAAACAATTTCTTCTAAGTTTGCTTGGCTTCCTTTTATTTGAAAATCTTTTAAAGTGCCGGTTAAATAGGATACGGCAATCATTGAATAGCATTAAAAAACTCAATATTTGTACGCACGAAAATTTTCCAGAAAATATTTCCCGTTATCTTCAAAATTTCATCGTAATCAAATACTCATTTTGCCCAAATTAAATACCTAATTGAGACGCCAATATGATGAAAATATATGTTTTAATTATTCGAATCTATTATTTCACCGCCTAAAGTGCGACATGTTTATTCTAAGAAAGAGAGAAATAAAAAAATGTCGTCCAAAAAAATTGTACGCGATAAATACTTTTCATTATGCTCAATCAGGCGAGATATTTCTCTGCTGGAAGCGACAGATTATTCTGTATTCCTCCTTCGGAGCGTTAAAAAATTCCACAACTTTGGCAACGAGGATCTAGAAGTACACAAAAATCGAAGGACGCATGTAGTACCTGCGGCATCATGAGCGCTTGTATACAAGGGCATCTATACGATACACAGGATTGCTCCACACACGGGAGATAGAGATAGGAGAAATGCAGCTACGTCGCACCTGCCTACAAAACTCTTCTCATGGCACTTTGCAGCCGCGAGTCCCGTATGTTCTCATGGCACTTNGGGCTCTACACACACACACACACACACACACATGTCGTCAAAATGCGCTGATGTGTCGTACAATCAAGCTCATCGCAGCGCGGGGGAAATTGGCAAAGAAATACTGAGATTTCATCATTAAACTTACTTTCAATATTTTAAATTTGACCTATTAAAATTCGCCTGAAAAAATAGAATTTTACAACAAAAAACGATGGTACCATTTTACTCTATATATTCATGATGGGATTGCGATAGATACTACGTAAATAAGCGATGTTTAATAATAATCTCTGAACTAGAACGCCACAACCGCCAACAAACTCTGCGTATTCCTGTTCAAGTGACATGGCAAGTGCGTAAATATATAGCGCCTCGGCTAGCCCAACACATCTTAGCTCCCAAAATGAGCAGAATCGCCATGTTTGAGAAACAGAATAGGAAAGAAATAAAGGATTATGTAACTTACGTCGACGTTGATTTAGCAGGTCACTTGTACGATAAGTCAAGCAACGTAAAAAAATTAAAATAAAATGATAAATACTGGTTAAAGATGAATGTAGACATTTTCAAACCTATTCGGAAAGATAAATTGAATTCGAACAATTTATTTATTCACGTAAAGGCCAGTAACGCGGATCGATGTAAAAGAATAGAGCTCAGATGCATTTAGCCATAAAAGTGCAACGAATAAAACTCCTCGCATTTCTCACTGGACTACCGACGTCTGCCCTTTCTGCCGCACCCTGTGAGCAAACAAAGTTTTCGTAAAATAAAATTTAACATACTGCAAACCCCATAGCCGGAGCAGTGGATTCTGTGGCAGGTAGTTAGAAACTTATAAATTCAAGTGAGTATTTCCAATGTCCTCAGAATGCACAAGCCTTTTTATCACGGCTCTATTGACATAAGTTTCAAGAATCATCCGTTTAGACATAAAAGCTTGCTAAGAAATTAATTCACACATAAAAATAACAGCAATATATTCTTCTGTTTTTCTTTCGTATCTTTTAGGATGTAGAACCACTAAAGAGCATAACATCAATTTTGAAGAGAAAAATTAGATGTTAAAGCATTTAGGTTAACAATGGAAAGTGTAATGTACCAGGTTCGTATAAATTTATATGAGTAATGAATTGATGATCATGCTGCACTACATAGACGAGAATGTTTTCGTTTAAGTTTCACCGTTCCATTCTGTGGTACTAATTCTTCCAGCGATTTTAAGCAGCTGAAAAAAACATTATGATTACTTATTTTCATTTGCTATGGAGATTTATGCCGAAATTATCTATTCGAGCTGAAGTCGATATAGTTATCGAATCTACATGCTCTCCAAAAAAATTTCAAGTTTCGCGGTTAATGTACACTTGATCGTTTGTTTCCAACATAGAATCACTGACAACCGTATCCTCAGGCTGAGATAAAATAATGACGTCGTCGGGGTGTGAAGCCAGTAACTCGTAGATGTTCTGCTCGGAAAGTCCTCCGTCCGTTTGCGGGCAAAATTCGTAGACGTGGCCGAGCGATGGTTGGCGGGAAGTGCTTTTGCCAAACAGTGCTCTCGCAATCGAGGATCTCCTCCTCCTCATGCTAGGGAAAGAATTGTCCATCTTGAAGAGGGAAGATCGTTTCGACGACGGCTGAGAAGGGACCTGGGCGCCCGTCAACAGCAGAGTTGCGCATGCCAAACCACCTCCCATCAGGCACATGCGGCCTGGCGAAGTCAACCCCTTTCGCTTGTGAGGCTTCTCCGTCGAACCCGTGAACCACTTGCCACCGTCCAGCCGACGCTGTGATTGGGGCGAGGTGAGAGGTCCCAATATACAACAAAAAGATCGACCGAATAAAATCGAAGATCTGACATATGGATTGAATATATTAGTACGGCTAAAAACAATCAAGATCAGGCTAACTGACACTCTTCCGGAAATCCGCATTCGAACGGAGCATTTTCTCCTAATGAGACAAGGCATCTAACCCCTCACCAAGGCGGTGTGTGCTAGTTCACACTCTGATCACTAAGATTTCTTAGCAAATTTAGGATTCAGAAACTGAGCAACACTATTATGTGCGAGGCTACACTACTGCAGTGAATGAGACACTTGAAATTTAAATCCAAACTGAGAACTACACTGTTGGAATCCCAAGAGTACTTGCCACCTTTCTTTCAGGTACATTGCCACCACAGTATATTGAAAATTGCGTACGACAAATTTTGCGTTTAAATACATGTAAACACAAAGCGGTCCAAAGTAAACATAGACTCTATGTAAATGACTCATTGAGAATGTGTAGAGGAAATTATGAAATTATATATCTCATCTCGCAGTAACTTGAGAGTGGATAACACGGGCAAGTTATTTACGGAATGTATTTCAGAGTGAAACTCTGCTACTACTTTTCGCTGTATGTAATGAAACAATCAGTGGAACATATCAGAATTCAATCAATACTAATGCATGTACGTAGTCTGCACGTGTGAAACTGTTCTTGTTTGATAGTAACATAAGTTCTCCTCGTTTTTTTAAGTTTAATATCTAGATTTAATTGAGACAGACAAACGGTGAAATTTTAATCTTCCGAAAACCTTTAACTAAGTCAATAATTTATTTCCACTTATCGACCAGTTAGTTGTCTGGGCCACTTACTTTTAAAAATCTTAATTTGAAGTCATGGAGTGTTACTTCATTTTGGACTTGGTCTCTATAACAATCAACTACTTCCCAAAATTTGCTCAACAATGGAAAAGGAACGAAATTATAAAGTGATATCTGAAACTTATAAAGTAGATGGGACAGTATTTTTAAATCATAAGTCCGAATCTGGCAGTCAGTCGCTCACATATGCCTTAAATAAATAAATCATTGTTCTCAGTCGTTTCCAAGCAATCCTCGTGCACTTGTGACAGAACACATGACATATAGCACCTTGAAAACAAACAGAACTTTGTTACAGAATACTACATCGACGTCACACAAGTCTTTAATTAGACAAGTGGTAGCGTGGTGCAGAGCCTAAAGTAACTCGGTGCAACTCGCGGGTAAATGTCAAAGTAGCTCACGAGTAACTAATTCCCTGATATTTTTCATGTACCAGTTTGAGCTTCTGTGGCATGCCTCGGAAAAGCTTTCTTATTGTTTTTTATAACTGGTACAACCCTGTCAAAAAAACTATATTACTGGTTGATGAGCTACTGCAAAGAATTAATTATTTTGATAAAAGTAACATTGATATGCAAAAATGGTTGTTCGGAAGGCTACATGAGTGCAAAAGTAAAAGGTCATTGTTTGCACAGCCAAAGACGATTACAAAATGGCATCAATGTGAAGGCAGAAAATAATTTAACAACGAATCATGTATCATCATCTGCATGCATTAAGTATCCGGTCATTTTTTTGATTAGAGAAATAAACCGCAATTTTTTGGGGTTCACGAATAAGAGGTATGGACAATCATAAATACTTCCGTGAGTAAATAATCGCAGATAATGGGGAAAATGTTCATGTGATGAAACCTCTGTTAGAATGTCTATGTTATTCTTGAGCTATTAGACATGAGATTACAGCTCTGATTTGCACGAGAGCGTCTACAAGGATATGAAATCAAAAACATCGTAATTGGGTCGTCAGCAACAATAGTTAGCAGGAACTCACCTAGCATCACATGAGAAGCTACACCCGTCTATGAGTAAAATCCGGAAAGAATTCGAATTGCATGGACGACATAAACCCTCCGGAAACAGATTGATATTCCCTTTTTCCGTAATACGGTAATTGGAAAGCTTACAAGCGCCGTGAGGGCTCGAGGTTGACGAAAGCATAACATAACAGCAGTATATTTGATTTTTTTCCACTACAGTTGAGAATATTTATCGGCACATAGCTGATAACAGCACATGACTCGAAGCTCTTGGATCAGTATTTTAAAGGTCCCAAGCCACTGAAGCACCTCAATCTGAGTAACAGAGTGCAGAACACCAGAATTAGAGCGAGAGGGAAGTACTGCAGGACTAGGGGACAGATGGTACTCTTAGAGTATGTCAGTTGGACAGCTTGGAAGTCCCTCCTGTTATTTACAGTCTTTTTAGTTTTCCCTTCCGCTTTGTATACCATGTTAGTTCATTAGTATTACTCTGTATCATTCAGTCAAGAAGCTATACTGCAACTAAGTTGTTCATAGTTCATTCCACTGGCGTCTTCTTCCATTCTGTGAGCTGTTAGCACAAAACTCGAGGAGTTCTCACAGTAGAAAATTTCTTTTGTAAGACTGAAGAAAATCACCAAATCGTTCTGATTTGGCTGTTTCATTAGAGAGAAAAACTATTTCGCACCACAGTATCTAAACTTGGGCAAGAATTTTCAAAACCACCTTAAAGACACCTTTATGTCTCTCTCACTCGGTAAACGTCGGACCATAAAATTCACGAAAAAATTATGGAAGTTCTGCAGGAGTAAAAATGTTTAAAAACATTTCAGAAGAATCGGGCGGTGACACGCCTAGGAAGCATGTCAGGAAGGAGGGGTGAGGGACTAGTCACAGTCGATAGTGAGTGTGCTGACGGTGGTGTTGAGGGAGTGGGCGGTGGGGGAGGGCGAGGGAGGGGATGATGAGTTAGTAGAGTAGCACCCGACCTTAGACTTCCCACCAGATCCACCATCCGGAGCAGAGTTCACCTGCGATAAAATGCACAAAGGGAACTTTCATAAAAACCTAAAAAAGGGTTGCAATTTATAAAAAGAAACAAAGGGTGACAGGTTGAAAGAAGACGAGGAAAAGTATAGTCAGGTTTACCCGCTCCGTGAACTTTTCAGCTAAACTGACTGGTGAATGACTTGTTATATCACGTGGAGGTTCTTAATAGTACATATAAAACGATTTTACAGAGTAACACTAAGTGCTACCAGCAGGCAGAGCAGGCGGCCTATGCTGCGCGTGGCGCTCGTGCCCTCATCACGCCTCAGCCCGGACAGGAGGCTTGATGAGCGCCGTATCGGTGTAGTGTCCCGGGTTACGAGTAAAAATGACTAGAATTTATTCTTTTTTGAAATCATTAACGCAGTTTGACAAACAAATGCAGCTGCTGTTGATTTGAGAATTACATTACGTTTTATTCAAAGTAGGTAAACTTGAAAAAGTATTTCGACTTCTTGAGTTTCTCGTTTTAGAAAAACCAAACAATTGGCTGAGGATTTCTCAATTTAACTCAAATTATAACAAAAAACAGACGGCCAGCCCACGAAAAAGGTAGAAATAAATTCTCGTATGCCCATCGCTAGCAATCGAGGATTGACTCCTGCGAAGAGTCAACCCAACCAATACTCGCAGGTTAAGAACGTGTTGAAAAACGGGGTGCATTTTAGAACTATTAAAATCTAATTTATAGTAATATCGATCTGTAATAGATGGTATAGCACCACTTCTGGATCATACAGAACATCAATTAGAACAAATAGAACATGCAGAAGTAAGCCAGGATAAAATACTTAACATTCCTGACTACATCTATCTACTAATATAAATCGGATTCTTCTAAGAGATTAACTATACCTGGTAGATTTAATTGCATTTTAATAGAATCTCAACTCTTCACCACAGTGAGATTCAATCTTGAACTTCGTTACACGTAGTATCGCAAACTAAACAACCAAAGAAAAACTCCTTGAAATAGAAAACCAGCCTTAAAAAGTAGTCTTCTGTCTTCTAGATGTTGTAAAATGATAGCTAGTCAAGTAAGACTACAGTCAATTGTCTGTAAACAATGAACTTATACGATTAAAACCTTTTTCTGGAATAATTTCACTGGATTAATTAAGAACATTTAGAGAGTTTTTGCGCTCTGTCATGCACATGATTGTCAACTCTTCTAATAGTTAAAAATTACACTGTAGCATAAATGCTTTAAGTTGACGGTATTTCCACTAGTTTCCTAAAATAAATTATAGTCGAAAGAAATCTAATTGCATGAAGGTATGCTAGGAATTGATCATAAAAGCCATAAATTTCCATGCGAGCCAGATGCCTAGTTCCATCATTTATGGAATTTTCACTAGGTTGACGACCTTTTAACATCTCAACGAATACATGCGTTTGGAACAATGGCAGCATCCCCAAATTTCCTATTTTTCAGAACTAAACACCCTCGCAACCAAATATGGGTCTAGGAAATTTATGTTTATGAGATAGAAATGAAAGTCCAAAAGAAGATAAATAAAATATTCAACAAGCCAGGATCTCCACGCTTGTCCTTCGGAACTCACGGATTGTAGGATGCAAAGCAAGGAAGCAGTTCGTTATTGAGGGAAGGGCATAGCCTCACCCAAAGAAAATAGAATGTAATTTGCATCATCGGTCTCGTAGAAAAATTTAGTTAGAACATAGATAGGAGTTAGCTCAGTTATATTCATCAGTGATAGTAAAACCAATGCACATGAGAATTCAGAAGAGGGGGAAGCATAAATAAATAAATAAATAAATAAATAAATGCAGGGTTCGAGGGCTTTTTGAGGACATATCATTTTCAATACATGACGCACGCGAATAAATAATAATTTTATTATTAGTTATTTGAGATAGTCCATTTAAATTGAGATGTAAACCCCAAAAAATAAAAAGACATGCAGTCATAGTTGCTTTAGATGCAACCATCAGCAGCAAATAGCCCTCGCGGCACTTACATATTGCGTGGCCAAAAGAAGTCCAACAAGCTTAATTTACACATTTAGTAATTTTCCGCTACATCTCTCAGAATCTTTTCACTTTAATCGAAAAATATATGTCAACAGTGTAAAAGTTTTAATAAATTGCCACAAACCTCTTAAAGGTGCAGATGCTGCCTTCAAAGAATTTTGTATGGCACCTAAAGTATGTAAACCCAATGAACAGACATTACAGTTCTCGGCTCAACACAAAATCGGAAAAGGCGTGGTACATGCGACATCGGAGTTAAACTGTAATGGACTAGAAGCGTGCCACATGGTTCGATGAACTACAGTTCTCCCTATTTCAAAGCGTTGAAAGAATTGGGGCGCGGCGGGAACCCCACGCAGCCATGGACCCAATTTCCATAGTGCCCACTCTACAGTCACCTGGAGGCACGGTAGTGCTCTGGGGTGGTTTTTACTGGGCCGGACTAGGTAATGTGATTTTTTGGGGGAAAAGGGTTACTTCAATTGTGAGCACAATTAGAGTTAGAAAAGATCCAGAAACCTACTTTTATATTTTAACTTTCATATTTCAGTTCATTCTATTATTTATTAATTTATGGGTGTGACGCCCCCTGATGTTACTTTATCTAAATGAACATAAATACCGAGTTGGTGACAAACTTGTTCTATCACACGTATTTGCACTCCGAGCTTTGTGTGAATTATGCGGTAAGTATCATTTTGCTTCATTATGTTCAACTTTTGATGTAAATAGTTACGTTGTCATTTCAACATCAAGTCCATACTTATGTACAGGTGTGTTTTTGCGTGTTAAAATGTAAGTCGATGTTTGTAATAATAGATTCAGTGGGATGCCAGAGTAGTTGGGTCGTTTACGAGACTTTAATTTTAGAATGTGTACCAGGTACAGAGCGTTCGCGTCAATGTTACGGCCTTTATTTCAGCCTGCATTGCAGACCATGTAGAGATTGTGTAATACGGTGTGACGAAATCATGAGATATTAATCGCACTATCTGACCGCATAGGACTTTGGTAGGAACCCATGAATGAATCACTCGGCTCTTTCTTGTTGCCATTTTCTATTATTTTCTAAAGAGTTGACTTCAGGCAGACAATAAACTGTCATTCATATAAAGGAAAACCAATTGGTTATTAATAAATTTTTCAATCACGCGACAATTTTTTATAGCCATGCAGTGTAGTCGCGGGCATATCCTTCAAACCTTACTCAATGACTCATAAAAGACCGTATTCCAAATAAACAGCTATTGCGAACAAGTTGGGACAAAAACTAGATGTGTAACCTTACCAGGCTTTTGCAAATTTGAGTGTTTATGCCCGCGGGGGATGCCTGGGGCATGTTGAAGAGCGAGGCGATGCCCGGGATCCCCATGGGCATTGAAGTGCTCCGCTGCTTGGACTCGCTCAGGGGAGCGGCCTCAGGAGGAGCCCCGAGCTGCAGCTCCTGGGCAGCTTCTGGGTCCACGGCCAGCATCGAACTCAGCTGCAACACAGTGGGGCACAGCTGAATGACTGGGCTCAGCTGCGACGTAATGGGGGGACAGCTGAATGACTGGGCTCAGCTGCGACGTAGTGGGAAGACAGCTGAATGACTGGGCTCAGCTGCGACGTAATGGGGGGGACAGCTGAATGACTGGGCTCAGCTGCGACGTAATGGGAAGACAGCTGAATCATGGTACTCACCTACGATAGAGCAGTAAATTCAACAAGTGATTGCGTGTAGTTTCAACATGGCGAGGAAATCGCTCTAAGATTATGCTCAGCTCTAAGATGTAAAGGACTGCTAAGCGAAGGACAACGCTCAGTTGAATTATAAAAAACATCATTTCAAAATTTTGTAAAACGTCAGCTGTGAATGAGCAACGGAGTCAAATGCTTATGTTAATATATTATCAACATAAATAATCCCTCACGACGTACATAGTTCTAAAATATACTTCTTTACGAGTATTTACGTGACCGTTTATTAGTAAGATGTGGCCGGCCTTCATTTATCACTGTCACTGAACATGGTTGATAGCTGTATTCGCCTTTCGTAGAAGCGTACTCACGCACTTACGTAAGCTGTGATGCGTAACCGTTTAACGAAGAAATTATTTTATCTTTAAAGCTGTACGGTTACGTACAGCTTCAAAGTACTTTGTACGTACAGCTTTGAAGTACTTTAAAGTACTTTAAAGTACTTTGTAATTTAAAGTACTTACGTACATTGTACGTACAACTAGCTGCAGCCTTATGTATACGTGCAATTAGGTTGCATTTAGCTCTTAACAAAAACTTGCAGCATCCTTGTGAGCAGGACCCTATTATCTTCTCGGGCGCTAGAAGGTTCATTGGCCATTCATTGGGCGGCGTGCGAGATTGGGATGAAGGTAACACCTGAGCGATGTTCACGCCTCATTCGTACCACATGCGAAGCTCAACTTAAGGAATCCTAAAATTGCTTGTCGAGTTGTTCACTAGCGCACTTCAATTCACAAATCTACTACCTACAGACAACTAGATAGAGGAATTATGTATTCCTCCTAACCTAATAGTGGAATAGTAGATATTATTCATTATGGTAATGTTGGATGACCATGGTGATCGCGCTAGTAGCTTGACTGACTCCACGCCAATTTCAATTGATCACCACCTAGAACTAAGCCCGAACTTGTAATAATGACCACAGTTTGGAGGCCAGTTTTTATAAAAGCTCATAAATCCATACACAACTTTAAAAATTAAAAATGAAATTCTGTTTCTTGCCAGAAGTGCATAAGTTATTTTCTAGCCCTCACAACTTCTTCTTTCACTTCGTTTCTGCATTCATACTTTGGCAACTGTGAAAGGCATATCATTTTTTCCTAACTTAACAATCACTTCTCTTTTCTCGGGCACGAATATAACAACTTAAAATTACATTTTCCCTTTGAAAACGAAGTAAATTCCGCCCGACACATATGATTTTCAATTTTCAAATATTCGCATTGTTTTATCGAGCGCAAGTGAAGGCTTACCTGCATCATGAAGTTCATGGTGTACTTGGACCTCTGGGGCAGGAAGACGGGGTCGCTCTGCTTGTCCATGATCTCCTTGAGCAGCTTGGCGCGGTGGATGAGGGATGCGTGCAGCTTCTTCGATCTGGCGGCCAGGGGACCTCGTTAGTCGTGATCGCACCCTTGCAAATCTCGGAATTAGTTCGGGCACCACGTCCCGGGCGAGACTGATATGCCGCCTTTTTAGGCGTGTCTTGTTTAATCTTTCCCGGAGTATCGAACCGAGGACGTTCTGACTAAGAGGCAAGCATGGTGCCTCTTGCGCTACATAGTACTCATGCCTTGATTTAATTAAGACGTTTTCAAAAGCACATACATACGAAATTTTTCTATTGCTCTGTACAGATACGAGTAGAATGCATTCTAGCTTTACTCTTGGTTCGAATGATGGGCAGACTTTGTCTCAGCAATTCGTCGAAGCAGCAAAATGTAAGGCAATTTGTATCCAATGAGTAATCTGAACAGTTCTAAAAAATATACAAATTCATTTTTTAGGACAATGGGTAGAGACACATACGAACATAAGTCAATAATTTTACGAACATCATAGTAGATTTCTTCACGTTCACTTCATGATTAGATACACGATTCGAGGCTCTCATACCACACCACTTATTTTGACTTAAGAATTTCCATGAAAATAACCACTATAAGTTAGGAGTTGAATTTTATGAAAATTAAAACACTTCCATGAACAATGTACCTATGTATGTACGTAGTTGGTAAAGAACATGTCTCCACCGAGGGTTTTTGTTCCGATTAGCAACTATACCCCCGGAGAGAAAGTTGAATTTTTCATGGAAGAAGTCATAGCCGAAAAGCAGTCATTTCTAAAATAAACTTTCAATTGCACTGGACTTAAATTACCTAAGATTCCCTGAGACTTACTTATTCCTCCCTCTGAACATAAAACTAGGTCTCTTGAAACAATTGAAAAAGTATTGTCAACTGATGGCGACTGTTTGCAGTACATCGTCTAGGCATTTCCTGGACTGTAAATTGAAAAAATCAAAGCCGGTGTGTTTGACGGTCCACAAATTTGACAGCTCATCAAAGGTGAACATTTCACCGAGACTATGTCAGACCTTGAAAAGAATGCTTGGCTATCATTCAACGTCATCAAAAACTTTCTTGGAAATACATGTGTAAGTAATTACACAGAAGCTGTTCAGAATCTATTGGGGAGCTACAAAGCACTTGGGTGCAACATATGTATTAAAGTACACTTTTTGCATAGCCGTCTTACCAACTTTCCGGAAAATCTTGGTGATTATTAGTGTCGAGCTAGGTGAACGATGTCACCAAGATTTGAAGGTTATGGAAGAACGTTGCCAGAGTAGATGGGATGTGAATATGATGGCTGACTATTGTTGGAGCATCAAACGCGATAGTCCTCAAGTTGAACAATCCAGGAAAAGCTACAAACGTAAATTTTTACCCTATCCTGCACACAATTATAGCCGTATCCTTTGTAAAAACATAATAATGTTGAATAAACAATCTATTCATGCCTATTTCTTCCATTTTTCACTGTATTTTAATACTTACAACTTTTCATAAAACATGCACTGTTACCGTTATGTACACTATTTTTCATATTTTTCAAGAAAGCGAAAATCCTATAGTTCTTAAACTTGAAGTGATAGAGAAAACGGAGACCAGCTTTGGATTTAACACCCAAAAATTACTTAATAACGACTGTCAAACCTAACGCAACAAAAAGTGTGTTACCAGTGTCATCTAGCATCGTGGAAATCCGTGCAACCTCTTCGCAAGAGGCCTCCTCAGCAAACAGTTTGCTACTGATGAGTTTTATAACTAATGGTGTGTTACGAGTATTTCCGCGGCGGACTGGAGACCTGTATTTAATTAAGCTCGTGTATTTTTCGCCAACTTTCAAGACGAAAAAATTGCTCGAAAAAAATATTATGTCATCGTGTATAAAAGAAATTATTTTGTGAGGTCAACAAAATCAACAAAATGCAAACCTGAGAGCGCGAGTGATGAAATTAGCGACCATGACCCAGTAGCCGAGGCTCGAGATGATCCACACTATGACGAAAAGCTGGTAAAACGTGTTGCCGAGGCCAGGCTCCATGTTCCGCCCTGTTGAAAACGAACAAATCAACAGTCACTAATCCGTCCAATTTGAATAGCTCGTCGGGCGTTATTAAACGCATTGCAGTTCACTCAGCGCCATAGCGGGAAAGTGAGGCCCTTGACCTCTGACGATGCCAACGAAGTTTCATTTGTCTAAGTAGTCGTAACGTAAAGCTATTATTGCAGTCAAATTTCATAGATGAAGAGATCGTGAACCAATGTCGTGAACCAAGGAGAACGCCTGTGTCGTTCGAAGCAAATGAGGAGAGAATTAGGCAAGAAGAGATAAGGGTTGCACTGAACAGCTGAAAGCAAGGAGGGTGGTTGGTTTGGATGGATGCCAGGCAGAGCTTTTGAATAGAGAACAGGAAGTTATCGTAGAGTAATTAGATTGATTGATTAGAAGATTGATTTATATCAGTTTTCAGGAGCGTATTGTTAGGGCCGACTGGTTCAATGCGTGTGTTGTTCCGCCATACAAAGGTGAAGGTGATAAGTATAATTGTAGTAATTCGATAGGTATTACTTTGCAGAGTGTAGAGGGTTGTACGGCAGAATTTTAGTGGAAAGGTTGAAAAAGGGTACGGATGGTACGATTGGATTTAGATTGAAGGCTTGTAGATTTAGAGAAGGCGTATGACAGAGTGGGGAAAACTCTGTGGACTTTATCGGATGTACATGGTATTGGGGGAAAACTAGATGCAGCAAACAGTTTTTATTTCAAACATTAGAGCTTGTGTTTGAGTGAGTAACGAGGTGAGTTTCTTGACGTACTTCTGCGCTCGAGGAGAAGTGCGTGATGTAACCATGGTTGTTTAACTGGTTACTTAACGTGTGTATGGGTACTTAACGCGTACTTAACGAGTAGATGGTTACTTAAGGCGTATTTAACGTGTACATGGACGGGTAGTAAGAGGAGTACATATGAGGACACAAGGCTTGAGGAAGAAAGACATGAGAGGAAGAAAAAATATATGAGGTCAGTCAGTTGTTACATGCAGATGATACTGCTCCAATACGCGACTCAAAGGAGAAATTGAAGAGACTCTTAAGAGAGTTGGGTAAGATGTGTACCAGACGGAAGCTGGGAGTCAATGTGAGTAAAAGTAAGTTGACGAGGTGCTCTAAGGATGAAATGTAAGGAGAATAAATGTTAGCTCAAATTGGCAGGTGCTGGAGGGAGTAAGGGTGTTTAAATACCTTGGGATAAGTGTATATGCATGTGGGGGAATTGAAGATGTTTTGACCTAGAGTTGGAGGAAGTTATTCAAGAATGGAGACCATTCAGAGAGGTGTTGTTTTGCAGAAGTTTGTGTATGAAAGTTAAGAAGGGTCTGTATGAAAGTGTTGTGCTTCCATAGGTGTTGTATGATGCTGAGACATGGCTGTTAACAGTGGAAGACAGGATAAAGTATCATGCTGAGCCATGGCTGTTAACAGCGGAAGACAGGATAAAGTATGGTGCTGAGACATGGCTGTTAACAGTAGAAGATAGGACAAAGTTGAACGTGTTAGAGATGAGATGGTTGAGAGGCAAACTTGGAGTTACACGAATGGATAAATAGAGCAATGAAAGGTGCGCAAAGGAAGAGGCGTCGTTAGATATGTGTCAGGTAAAGCTGATCAAATCGTATCGTATTTGCTTGGGTATATGATGAGAATAGATAAACATCCGGCGGTAGAGAGAATAAGGTAGTCAAACGTATCTGGAAAAAAGATGAGAGCTAGACCCAGACTCGATTTGTTAGATGGAGTGAATGGTGCGTTAAAAGGTTTGAATCTGTCTGTAGAAGATGCGTGGATGCGTGCATGAGATGGGGATTAGTTAAGCTCAGGGTGACACAAAAGTCCTGCAACAAATAATTTTTATTATAAATACCCTAAAAATAAATTTAAAAACAGGACATTTGTTTGAATAAGTTCCCAATAGTTATAAGAAAACATGTGAAAACATTATTCACTAAATCCCCCTCCTCAACCTCCTTCAACCTCTTTGGAGTTGGCTGCACCACTGCACGCACGACATCCATTGGGCAGCAGTGACCGTTTTAACGCTTCCACTGTTGAATGTTTTCTGCACTCATTCATTTCCAAGCAGACCACTCACAGAAGTCCATTGGATCAGGGCTCGGAGCTCATTTTTCCTTCGTTAACAAGTCTGGAAGATTGTCCCTAATCCATCCTCGTGCTCGTTTAGCAGTGAGCGAGTATGCCGTCTGGTTTGAAAAGAAATTCACCTCCTTTGAACATGGTTTCACTAAGGCTCTTCACCACAGGTTCGAGGACATGTTCTAGCGTTAATTTTCACTCCCTGGGGCACAAAAACCAGGGGAGTTTACCCTTTTCACCACTTCCGCTCTCAGCGATACGCTAGTGAACTAAGA
>VOMN01025890.1:0-24075 GCA_014899125.1 Orchestia grillus
CCCACACCTCTACAGCACCCACACCTCTACAGCACCCACACCTTTAGGGCACCCACATTCCTGTAGCACCCACACCCCTAAGGCGTCCACACTCCATATATATATATATATACATATCACCCACACCTATAGAGCACCCAAACCCCCACAAGACCTGTACCCCGCGGCACCTCCACCTAGATAGCACCTACTCCCGTACACCATTTCCACAACCTACAACATCTACACCACCTTCATCACCAGCGCCACCCACGCCATCTACAGCACCTACACCACCAGCGCCGCGTACATCATTTACAGCACCTATACCACCAGCCCCACTTACACCATCTACAGCACCTACACCCCCAACATCTCTGCAGCACCAAGCTCACTTGCAAAGCTTTTTTTAGCTAACGTAGATAGTAAATTTCGACTACATTATTAGTTCATTAAAAAATACTTCATGATCACCAACTCTTTCAGTTTCAGTAACTAAATGCTTGTCTGTATTTTTTACAAAACTTTTAAAATGATAATCGAGCGTATTTCCTGATTTGGAAGTTGTTTCCATAAGGGTAATCAACTAAAACAATCAGTGAAATACACAAACACTTCAGTGATTGTAAAAATGATCAAGATGGGAAGGATGAACTACCTGATATGATTACAGTATTGTTCTTGAGAGCATTGCGATTTTTGCTCATTTTCTAGTGAACTGCTGCTACCAAAATTTATTTATTTAATGTTGGTTCCAAAATTCCTTATGCTTTCTCATTGAACCGTTCCTAACGAAGATGTAACGGGTTCTCAGACAACTCCGAAAATTTTTCCGGGAATTTTTAGCAGCCCCAGCAATTTTAATAAGAGGAGGGAACAGGATATAAACGTGCATACATGTTAACGAATCTGATATAAAGAAGAAGTACTTTGTTTTGAAAGGAAATTTCTAGAGCATGTGTTAGAACTTTCTGGTCACTCCAGGGCTGCGAGCAGGGAGGGACAAGTGACCGATCTATTGCCATTTCACGGTAACTCTGTGGTAACAGGCCACGGTAACTCCGCAATAAGCGGTCACGGTAACTCCGTGGTAATTGGCCACGGTAACTCCGTGGTAACCGGATTGAGCTACGTTTTCGTGAGCTTCTCTAATTCGAGCTTTCTCATGATAGGTGTGCGGAAAACGAAAAACTAATACTTTGTGTATGTTCGGCTAGCATTTAACAGCAGCAATAGCTTTGAAAAACCACTGTTTTCTAAAAAAGGCCCCTCAAAAGCTTATGCTATACAGTCAGCAATAGCTTTGAAGGACCACTGTTTTCTAAAAAAGGCCCCTCAAAAGCTTATGCTTTACATTCAGCAATAGCTTTGAAGGACCACTGTTTTCTAAAAAAGGCCCCTCAAAAGCTTATGCTTTACATTCAGCAATAGCTTTGAAGGACCACTGTTTTCTAAAAAAGGCCCCTCAAAAGCTTATGCTTTACATTCAGCAATAGCTTTGAAGGACCACTGTTTTCTAAAAAAGGCCCCTCAAAAGCTTATGCTTTACATTCAGCAATAGCTTTGAAGGACCACTGTTTTCTAAAAAAGGCCCCTCAAAAGCTTATGCTTTACATTCAGCAATAGCTTTGAAGGACCACTGTTTTCTAAAAAAGGCCCCTCAAAAGCTTATGCTTTACAGTCAGCAATAGCTTTGAAGGACCGCTGTATTCTAAAAAAGGTCCTCAAAAGCTTATGCTTTAGTCATTCCTCTCAAGAATCTCGCGAGAAACAAAAGCATGTCACAGCAACACAGATTACATACAGTCCAGAATCTGGAAGCACTGCAGTGTGCTCGGAAAACAAGACGTTACACATGACACTGACAGATTTTTATCAATAGACTTTAGCGTTATTGTTTTCACAGTAATGTAGAATCCCACATCGAAGAGGGTGTATAAGTTTATAGGTTTTCCGGGTTATCCACCTCAATCTTTGTTTGAATGCTGTAATTCTTGGTGCACAAAAAATCTGTGATAACGAGTGAACAGTGGCAAGAAAGGAGCGTATCGCGTAGATCTAAGATCCATTTCGATTTCTTTTTAAGCGTGCGAAATGCTTACCTAACATACTGAATGAAAGTAAACACATGTTGCTTCTGTGACAGATAATTTTTTTAAGTTTGCGGAGAGGAGATTTTCCAAGGGCATCTTTCGATGCGAAGCTCATCGCTCAAGAATTGAAAAGAATATCAAGGCTATCCTAAGTCGTTACACGACCGATTGGGTGACTGAGACCATCAAATTTGCCTCCTCTACGTTGATTTTGGGTATTCGGATGTTAATTTTTCCAATGTCTGCTTATCCACTAGGTTAATTTCGTATTAAGTATAATTGTCATTCACTGGGGGTCTCTACAATGCTTAGGGTCTATGTGTTGATATCATTCCAAAATGAATTGAAATTACTACAAAAGAAACGGAAAATAAACAATGAAAAAGCACGAATGAAAACGCCGAAAAAATGTATCCGAAACCAATTTTCGAGTGAGACTAAGAATTGCCGAACATATGTATTTTATGTAGAATTTTCGTTTACTGTCCGGTGATAAATAGGGGTATAAATATCTAGCATGATTTAAATGTAAAAAAATTCACAAACTCTAAGTAACACTGGGAAAGAAAAGACAACTCGAAAATTCCAATCGAAGAAGGTAAATGTTTAATTATTACTAGGGGTTGACCTTACGAGCTCCTCTAAGCATTTACAGAGCGGAAAGGTAACACGCCCTCCGGTACTTTCAGTGGCGCGCAGCAAAACTACAAATCGTTGAGCAAATATCAGTCAAATGCTAAAAAAGTTACTTCTCTTACCACTTCGTCCACCTCATGAGACCGCTATCGCTGCTGGTCATCAATAAATAAACTTTAGTGTATGATTTGATGATTTTTCTGTTTCATTTTTTGGGGCAGTTATCTATTCATTTTTTCAGTGATCGCCATTGTGAGCAAAAAATTAAGAATTCGGATTTTAATGGAGTCGCTGTTAATTGTTTTCCCGGCATTTTCGGGATTACTTGAAGATTTGAGTTTAAAAAGAATAAAGAAAATTGGCTGAGAAATTCATACTTCAACTCGGAAGATTATTTTCGATTATATTTATGTGGACTGACTGTGAAGCATGTCGTAGATGTGTGAAGGTGCTACTCTACCATGCATTCCTCAGATGTATTCAGGCGTTACATGATGTTATCATCAAACCTCGCATCCAGAGAACTGCGGACCCTCTCGTGCTCGTCGCTGTGTACTTTAACAGAACGGTTAATGTTCTGATACAGTCAAACCTCGGTTTTCATACATCGTGTTAATGTTTTACAATATAGTTTTTGACAACATTTTTCGTCAATATTATCGATTAATTAATTGAAAATTTCTTTAGATCATGTGGAAACTGGTGTTCCAAGTTCGTACATTCAGTTTTTGCCAAATAATTTCAAACGAACTAACTACAAAAACAGACATTCCACTGTCAGCTTGAATCTTTGAATTCTTAAAGTAGGCTTAGGCAAGACAGCCCCGGCCACACTGGTGTGCCGCGGGGTAGCCGTCCTTAAGAAAGGTATTCAGAAGGGTGTTTCTTCCATCTCAGCCAAAGTTTGCCCAAAACCAGTACCCCTCCCCCACCCTTCACCCCTCCACGACCTCCCGTGAACGCGTCCGTCCAGAGCCGCAACGTTCCCGACTGCATGACCGATGTCGGGATCGACATCGGTCATGCATGGTTCGGGATCCCCTGCATACATGAAAAATATGACGGCAGAATGTCAAAGGCAACTAACTCCATACTCTGTTCACTGCATATCAAATTATTTGCGAGAATACAGTTTTTTGGGTTACCTCAATTGTACCCTTTGAAATTCGACGCAATTCCCGCCAAATATGGCAACACTCTCATGCGTGCACTGCGTGAAACGGTCAGGCTCTGGGCAAGTGTGAGGAAACGGCCGCCATTTTCATTACAATCATACGTCTTAAGCGTTCCAGACTAATGACGACTAATTCATTCACGTTCAACTACACTATGTAACATGACTTTTGTGCATTGCTATTAAGTATAATTTCTTGTCTCTTTTCTTACGATGCAATAAAAAATGTTCATTATTCTTCTGATACTCGGCTTCTGTTAAACACCTGTTTTAAATTTGTTACGAGGACTATGTGTATTGAAGGAAGTTTAATCATTGTGCACGTTCTGTTTCTTCAAACGTCCACACATTCGACTGTCTACGTTTTAGAGTGTCTGCATATTCACATTGGTTTCGTATTACGTACGATTGCGATTTAAAATTATGCCTTTTCAATGTTTTATCTCTGAGGTTAGGGGTACATGCATTGCGAGGGGATGGACCACTATGATGGGGATAGAAATCATAACTTGAGAAATGGAGGACTTAAATAGAACAAAAATACAGAAATTCAAGCATTGAAAAATGAACCCGAAGCTAATTCCTGAATTCTTTATAAATTTAAGCAACATAATCGTTTGGCGTTGAGTGATGACAAGGGCGTAGGTATGTCAGCTCGCTCAAAACTACACATAATGAGTAGTAACTATGTTAGTTTTATCGAGTTGTTCATCAAACTTTCCCGTTTAAACTCGTTAAACTATTCTTTCGAAGCGTAAATACATTGTTCTTCAATGGTATTTATGTGTGGATTCCCAATTTGGGTGCAGGATACTGCACTTACACCTGGGGACCAGGTATAAGTGCAGTTATGGTGCCGTTTTTTTTCAGTGTATCTTCTATGCTAGGAATTTTCTCGACCAAAACTAGACAAACATTTCAATTTTAGATTGGTTGGGGTAAAAAGATAATTATTTAAACTTGAAAATATAGTCATGATGCGCTCGTATCTCTCTGGCAAATTTTCGTACTCGCAAGTTCCCGCAAGCAGTGTGAAATGAAAGCCAATATCAAATCCCATCGCTAAGTTTCATGTTGCCGTGTTTGTCTGTACGGTGACCCGCTTAGTGCGAAGGCCTAGCAAAGTTATCAGTTGTTATTCTGTCGTCTGCGCTATCACGCCTGCTCATCTTCGGAGACGTTGATTTATTGATTTATTTGGAACTTGTTTATCGCTTGAAAACTATGGTTTCACGCTGTAAACCATGATTAGAATTTGACAACTGAATTGTTTCTAAGATTGTCACTTTTTCGACATTTTAGGTTTGGAAAGAAGCATCAAGTAGAAGCTCTGGTTCTAACCGGTGCTTGGAACTGAATGTTCTTGACGCAGGCCCATTGAAGACACTTTGGACTGCCGATAACACTAAATATTAGTATTTTTGACCTTGACTTATCATAGGTGAAGATTATCGGGAAAAATCAGTAACTTTGAATCTTGGGTAATTCTTACCTACAAAGCATGATTAAGATCGAAAAATATATTCAGATATATTTTCTGAGTGTAAGATAACATACCTAGTGAGTAATATACCTTACAAGCAGAATGTTTCATGAGTTGTAAAGAGTCTAAAATTATTCATGGGCATACGTAATATGTCACTATAAGGTTTGATATTTTTTGCAGATTCAAGCTCAATTTTGTCTATTTAGCTGCTGGGAAAAGATTGATGAGAACTGAAAAACTCATCCAAATGCTAAGAGATCACACACGCTGTCTCCAGTGATGAAATTTTTTTCACCATCGAGGAAAAGTTGGACCACGGAAATGACTGTTCTTACAAAGAGCTCCGCGAGCATTGCACTGCGAAAGTCATTACCAAACAAGGCTCCCGAAATATCATGGTTTGGGGTGTAGTTTCTGAGACTGGAAAAAGTCCTCCCATTATGTTCCTGAGTATTGAAAAATTGACAAAGAGAGTTTTTGTCGCAATCATGAACCCAATGCTTTCTGAAGCCCAACAGCACTACAAAAACAGCGAGTGGACCTTCTTAGATGACGGAGGACCTTCTCACACACGGAGGACCCAGGCCCAAGCTTGGTGCACCGACACTTTGACCTCTTACATTGACAAAAAAATACAGCCTCCATCCTTACCCGATCTGATCCCAATGGACTATTAATTATGGTTCATCCTTGAGACGAAGGCTTGAGCTGAAACACGCCGACATCTGAGATTTTTTAAATCAAGCTTTTTTATGCACATGAGATGAAATTGACCAGGGAGCACTTCGTACTGCAGCGTCTTCTTTCACGAAACGTCTAGAAGCCGCAGCCAAGGCAAACGTACAGACCGCTTCAAATAAAGTACCTCTAAATTAGGAAGAAAATTTTTTACATTTATATTAGACTAATTTTTTTCGTAATCTCATTATCCCTGATGTGAGAAAAAAAGTTTTCTCGGATGAAAAACATATTCCCTACTCGGTAAATAAACGGAAGGAAGCTCGTTGCCGCAGGGTAGAATGATTTTTTTTCTGATTTTACCAGCTTTTACATATTACCTCTGGCTAAATGTAGATAATCTATGATATGATAAATGATATATTTTCTTCGCACATAGTACTAAGAAACTAGTGCTAATATTTGTTGAATCACTTTCCTGCCAATGGTTGAGAGCCTACCAATCGTACCCAAAATACTTTCTCCATGGAATTGTGAAGTGGTACAGCTGCGCACTCCTCTCGAGAAATGGTCACATTTGAGGCATGCAGGTGCGAAACAAATCGGCTCAGCTTTAACATGACAATGCCTTTCGAAGGTCCATCGTCTAACTTTGCTATTGGGAGATTGGATTGAACCATACAGGTCCGGACAAAATTCACCTGCGGTTTGAGGTTTCGGCGCGTTCGTGCGTCAGAGAATAGACTTGATATCAGCGCATAGGGCACAACTCTTGGAATAGATGGAGAATCTTTTACGGGGAATCCGAACTCCATACAGATGCATCGAAAGCGACGAGTTTTCCATTAGACTGTGCGGTCAGCTTTGAAATGGCTGTATTAGTAAGGTTAAGACTGCGGCGCCTCTAGATAACCTTAGATTTATCGAGTCAATTCTGATTTATTTCTGAAATATGCATGCACATGAAATAAACATTTCAATTCATGTACTTTCATGCTTTTCTAAATTAGAATTCATCTCACAAAACTAATGACAAATTATTCTAAAATTTTACAAATCATTTAAAAGAGACGGAACACTGGATTTGAAATAAATTCTACACATTTTGAACAAACATGAGCGGTTTTCATTTACGAACAGAATTAATTAATAGGTTTACTGCCGTGCTGTCTCAGCTCCAGGTAGGCTTCGGGACTTCTTTCGTGCCCACTTTTTTTCTTTCGATTTTCATGCTTTCCTCGGTCCCTTCTCTGCCTCTTTTCCTTTTCATTCTCAACTTCCTGTTTTTTATGTGGAGGAAATCCTGTTTGAGAACACACCTTGAACAAAGATTCCCGTTCTCTAAAGTCAATACTATGTAAATACATAATCCGTGTCACTAAAACGGGGCAGTCTGTACTACTGCTATTACTCTTACCACTACTACTGGTACTACTACTACTGCTGCTACTATTGCTACTCCTGCTGCTACTTCTACTACTACTGCTACTGCTGCTGATGCTGCTGCTGATGCTTCTGCTGCTACTTCTACTACTCCTACTACTCAATGCCTTACAAAACATATTGAATGAAAAATTAGAGTAACATAAGATATTCTAAACATCTATCTTGAATTTAATTTCTCTAATTTCCCATGCTTTCAAAGCACAACGTAGGTATAATATTTTGACATTCTCATCTTAGTGTCATTTTAGGGGCCAAACCATTCGCTGAGTGAAATAGGCGTACGTGTCATACCATTGCTTTCCTTTCACCACGGGACTAATTTGTGTTTGACTTTTGTTACGGGAGACACAAACGAATATGGCTATCTCGTGTTTGAAAACCATACACCAGGAACGTTAAGACGATATCTTCCAGTGAAGACATTCAGCACGAGCACCGGACAATCAGCTCGATTTTTGCTCGATCACAATGCTTTATAATTAACTATTGTGTCTGCTAACCAAACTACAACGTCAAGCCAAGGAAGTGCATTCGAGAATTGATTGTTCTAGCAGCACATCGAATTGGAGAATATATGAGGAATATGGGTTTGAGAGAAAGTGACTTCATTCGCATAGAAAATATAGATGCTTCATAGCATATTACTGAACAATGAAATGCTGGAGTTACACGCGTTACAGACGTGCTTTAAGCTATCCATATTTTTTGTTATGATGAAGATTTGCGTCAGTCGTGAAAGAAATTCTGCTACGAGGTGTTTTGGAAAGACTTACCAATTGAATATTCATGATTACTTAAAATCAATAAAATTAATGGTAATGAAATTAAGCTTACAGGTTTTAAGTGTGTTCTGTTAGTGTATTACACTACTCAAATTTAAAAATGACTAACTTGCCCCATGATCAGACGATTGAGGTGAAGCTTAACTCAGTGGCATGCATTTTGTAATACTTCCTCATTCAAAAAGGCCCATGAAGCCTGAAAGCATCTTTCAGAGCAACCTCACTTGAGAGGGATTTAACAGAAACATCACTGCGTAAAATAGACCAGATAGCCAAGTCCATTGGTGTGATATTTGGACGAGACATAGGCAACAGAGGCCCGTCTTGAGTGAAAACAGCATTGCTTTAAAAAATTTCAGAGCTTTAGGGTTGCACATTTCTGCGAAACATTTTAATGGGAAGTTAAGTGTTCACTTTCACTCTCGTCGGGATGAAGACCAAAGGAGATTTGGTTTCATTAAAAATCAATGCGGCGAAAATGGGCACGACTCTCTTCATACATATACCCTGCATTACGCTCATAAAATCTATTATTCTGCTGGTTTTAAGGAGAGCTTCCCCCCCGTCAACCGTGAATATCTTTTTTTCACACCTGATGAAGACAGTTTTGACAGCCAGTTGGATCTTGGACTACATCATTTTGCCCCTGCCATGCCGTTTCGTCTTAATACTGAGTAGTCTTGCCTGCTTTTGTGAGGATTTCGTATCATTCACTTCTTGACGCATTCACAGCCTTTCCAGTACGAATAGAACGTTTTCACTCAGGAATAGGCTTGCTGAAGCTTGTGCCCGTATTTGAATGTCGTTTTCGTAAATTTCAAGCAGCTTTAGGAGACACATTCAGTTTTTTTATTATATCGCTGTTGATTATTCGAGCGGTTTTTAGGCATCAATTTCATTCCATTTTACTCTGGACTTCATTTTTCATCAAAATTCGTTTACAGATGAAAAAAAGCAATACACGGGTCATGCATAAAACTGTCGACAAGACAGTGCTAAAATTTAGGTATTTTTGTTGACGTTCAATTATTGGAAGCGAGCTGTAAATGTGGACAATTCTTTATGGGGCACCCTTTAGGCCGCGTCTTCAATTTGAACGGACTCCGGCACCACTGGCTAAAACAACTCTTCTTTACCTATAATTTGTAGTCGTGCCATACCCAGAAACGTTGAAAAAGGGCGCTGTGTCCAATCTCGGCACATTGGGCACTTATCGAGAAGAAAACGGTTTTCATAATAATGTGAGGACATAATGACTCTCAGGAGATGTGATGCGCAACTGAAAAGGTCGAATTCAAAATATTGAATCTAAAGTAAAACATACGAAATCCACTTTGGCTATCTGGACTTTTGTACATACAGAATGTTCCAGAATTATTAGAACAAACTTTAACACGCGGCTCGTTTCGGTGAAATAAACACATTTTACTCTATGGAGACACGTCCAAAGATGCTTGGTTGAAAGTTACGGATGTTTGAAATTCGAAGCGTATCGATAGGAAAATAAGCAATCAAAGTCACAACAAGTATATTATTATAAACAAAAAATACAGAGATCGAAGGTAGGGTATGAATTCACAGTGCGTGTTCGAAATTTAGCATCTGTCTGCTGTGATGTGCCGGGGGAATAATTGCCGAACTTGTGCGAAGACACCAGGAATTTCAGTAATCCTCGCAGAGACGTCAATGAGATGGGATCACCGATAAGATCTTCGTACGGAACTGGTGTTTCGTACAACAAATTCTTCAGGTGTCCCCAAAAGTAGAAATCTAGAGTTACGATGCCAGGAGACCTTGGTGGCCAGGAGACGGGTCGTTTTAGATTTCACTATTACGTACGTTTTAGATTACACGTTTAGTAAAGTATTTTAAATAAGCCCTTTCGGACTTTCCTCCGTAAATTAAAGTGTGATTAATTCACCGAAACAAACCTTATGTTAAAGTTTGTTCAAATAATTCTGCGGTACCATGTGTATATGGAACTGCTGATGCCGAACAGCCTAAAGAAAGTTTCCACCACCCGCACCGATGCACTGGTGATATCTTCGACTTGAAGACTGCCGGATATTGAAGAAAAAGCCCTGCATTTCAGAAATATCGCCCACAAGCCACAGCAATTCTTGTCTCGAAATCTTCCTCTGCTTCACCAGGTGTTGAATTAACAAGGCTTTTCATGTGTCCGAAAAAAGATCGAGTGGAGTAATGTCGGGAGATCTCGGCGGCCAAGTAACAGGACCATTTCAACCAATCCACCGATTGGAAAATTGAACATTGAGGTAATATCGGATAACATCATGAGAGTGAGTAACCTACCGGTCTAAACGTTTCCATCAAATATCTCAAAACCAAATTTTTTTCGCAAAGCTTCATAGATGCAAAAGTGTTCAGTTGGCCACTTTCTGGTAGGTGTGAAATTGTGTACCTCTTTTTCCCCAACACGATGTATTTAGGTTGAACCTCATTATAATTTATGGAAACCCCTCATCTTGTCTACATGAATTCAAATTTTTATGTTTCTCTTCCTTATTTCAAACAGTGCATACATCAAAGCTCAGTTCCGTGCTTCATTCCAACTGCGGATAATCGTTTAAAACGCCGAGCGATGGGACTTTCTGTACTCAATTACCGAACTAAAACTCACCCATACCTGCCGAGCTTGGTGATGTACACTGATAGTTTACAATGGAACGGATTTTTTTTAAGATTGTACTCAGATCAGAGGGACAGCTTTGTATATAAAGCAAGCGTCTGAATATCTGATGTTAAATGAGGGAATATTTAAGATAATAGTACTCGTTTGAGTGTAGAAATCCATAACAGAAGAAAACTACATTTACGGTTTTTGAAATAGACATTCAACCCCATATTTTCCCGCAATGTGTTGCAAAGGTATTGGTTATTTTATTATTTTTGTCTCGTGAGTGCAAGAGAGTACATAAATTAGTTCACCGTATAATACAACTTTAGCTCTACCTGTTTAAAAACCGCTTGTTTATCAGCTCATATCTCTTCTACGTAGAGAAGAAAAGAAACATATTTTTTCTAATGAACGAACGCTTTTTACGGCCGAAATTCTGACTATTGAAGTAGAAATAGCTGATTGGAAATCTAACCGTTATAAAAGCCTAAATCTGTCAAGCCTTCACACTCGAAAGCTTGAATTATGAAATGGGTCTCGAGAGCTTGGTCAAGGGACACAATAACGAGCGTCTGTTGCGAGGTCGGACGGAGGCTGTGACCAAGTCTCCTACCCTCGTGTGAGCTGCTGGTCCCGAGTCCCGACACGTGGTGCCTTATCTGTCATGTTTGCAAACTTTGTGTACTGTCAACGGTAAATATTTGAATAGAAGCCTGAGTTACTGTCACAAGATCGTTATTTCGGCGTTAACGAGACATTTACGAGGGACACTCATGACACCATTTTCATTTCATTGGTTGAACAGTAACGCGAGCGTCTCCAAATAAAGAAAAGCGCTCAAGTGAAAGAGCATATTTATCCGGCTTGTGAAGACTGTTTCGATGGTATTTAGGAAGAAAATTATGTGTAGTTTAATGCTGACTTAAACCCAAATGAAGTCATTGAAACGATTTATTCTCATAAGACTTTCACTTACAGAAAATTTTAACTCTTACACTCTTTTTTTTTGTTCATTTTCGTTATTTCACGGAAGAAGCCAACCGTTTGAGTTCTTAAACTTAATTTATAATTCACACAACTAACTTGTCATAAGAGTAATTATTTGGCGGTGGCAAAATTAATAATTGTTCATTTAATTCAAGCTGTGGAATATCTTTAATTTAACAAGATAGTGAGTCACCAGGGATTATCAGTACAAAGTTAATGATTTTAAGTATTAAATTCAGTAAATAATCTTGTTCAGTACCCTTCTATTTAGTTTATTGCAAAGTTGACTGGGATGAAACGACAGTCCTGTTGACAAACGATATGATGTATGTGTACAATATATCTACATCCCTACGATGCCGAGGACACAGATAGTCTATCTGGTTTGCGATCTAATATACCCAACTGTGACGCCGCAACGCTGCTTGCAGAACTGAGTCTTAAACACGTCCCTCTGAAATCAGCAGAGTCGTATCGAAATTTTTGTTCGTCAGGCTTCGTCGGCACGCACTCGTCACGAAACTTGTGCCCCGGGCTAGTTTGAAGTCTCTCAGGGCAAGTTTTCTTCAGAAAATGTAGCATTTTCGTCTCATTTTGACAGTCTCATACCTCTGGTTGCTGCGAGACAGATTTTATATGTTACTTGTTTAGCTCGAGTACTCTTCAATTCTGCGAACTTAGCGGCTTGCATCGTTCGCTCTCGTTGACCGGTCACCAACCTGCCTCAAGTTCAGTCTGTACGTGATTCACTTCCGTTTGAACGTTTTGGCCATCGTAGCGCAATTTTAATTTCGTGAATTGCGTTATAATATGTTCGATTATTTATATAAACAGCTGAATGACGATACGATCATCGAAAACATGTACAAAATTACTAAACGAGCAAGAAACAGGGTGTTTTTCGACATCAAAATATTGTGTAAAATTCAGTACATACGAAGAGCGGTACTATCATTCAAACCGAATGTTGAGGACTGAAAAATGGAAATGAAGAGAAAAATGATGTCAGTTAACATGAAGTGTGTTGTTATTTTGATTCAAGACTTATCATCATACGGCAGAGGGAAACGGTCTCAATCAACAGGTATCGGAGATGCGAAGCCATACCATGCACTCAAAGCGGCAGCACCCCAGTGTGGCCCGGGTGTGAAAGCCCAAACATTGCCAAGGTATCCGAGGTATTAAAGGTATCCAAGGTAGGAACTCTATACCTTTTACCACCCAGTGATCTATAGAGGCCTCGATTGACGGAAAACCTTTTTTTCATCTTCACTCCCACTGCTGATCGAAAGCGTCCATTTTCCGCCCACAATTAACCCTGTAAAATATTCAAAGACTTTTATGCAAACCAAACTTTTAGATTTAACAGTTAGTTCAAAGTAGCAAATTTAATGAATAGGTTAACCAAAGACTGGCCCTAAATATTCAAAATGAGCTAATTGATAAAACATCCTATAATAAAATTTGAGCGACGCGTACCAAGCATCTTGGTGTGTCGTAGTGCACATCTGTAGGTTTTCAGGCGAGGGAAAAGTTTACTTACATTCTTCCTTCTTCAACGTTGGTCAATATCGCCCTCCAAAACATTTTATGCACGAGCGGTCCCGTGTCCCCGCTCTGCCCTCAGCAGTAAGTCGATATCATCACTTCCTTCTGGGACATCTCTTGCGCATGAGCGCTCTTGCATCGGTGCACATACAGGAAAAAGCAGAAAATATTATTTTCTTCGTGAGAATTTTGTGAATTACAGCTGAAGCTCACCTGTGCTCTTACATCATCAATTAGAATTGCCTTATGTAAGTGATTTTGTTTTTACCAATAACGTGTTATTTCCTATTTTTTTTGTTGCTAAGCCATGGTGAATGTTCATTGTTCTTATGAAATTTCGTTTCTATATTATACTTACAATATGAGACAATATTACAATATTTACAAGCAAGCAATAACTCTGTTTTAGTATATAGTAAGATTGTATTGAAAAGAAGCAAATTGAAAAATTCATTCGGCTGATTGCAGTAGAAAAATCAAACATTGAAATTATTTTTTTGACTTTGTTCAGTCAAAAAGAATTAGGACAGCATACTTTTAATCCAAAAACAATACGAAACTGACAGTTTTCACGAAGTTAGTACAAAGTTTCTCTTTGATTGTATTAAGAGTTGATATTCACTCTTAATAATTACTGAATGTTGTTTGCTGCGCCTCCGTCTGCCCACAGGCCCGTACTGCAGCGCCTCCGTCTNAGCGCCTCCGTCTGCCCACAGGCCGGCACTGCAGCGCCTCCGTCTGGCCACAGGCCGGCACTGCAGCGCCTGTGCTGCTCAGTAGCTTCCCTCTGCAGAAGGAAGGCTAAATTTTATTTCGTGAGAGTTAGTTATTTGCATCGCTCCTTCATAATGAAATCATTGGATTAGTAAACGTGTCCCATGCAAATACGGTGGCTCTAAAAAATTAAATTCCAATAATTGTTTCTTATTCTATATAATACATGAAAAATGTTCTCAATTTGTCAGAACTCTTTTTTACATCGCCTTTGCTCGTCAGCAGTTACAAAAAAAGCATCGCTTCCTGAAAATACCGCCCTTATAAATAGTCCAATATTTGGTCAATGAAATTTACTTGCAACCCAAATGTTTTCTGATACTGTAATAATTTTTTTCAAAATATATATTTGGTGTTTTTAATTAATTTCTTTGATAACCAATTAATATTCTAAGGTGCACTCGGCCAAGAAGAAATAACGGGAATGTCTGCGTGTAAGAGCGGTTAGCTTCCAATAATTGTCCTTCCTTTGCGTACGATGGATTCAACGTTCATGTTGACCCTGAAAAACCCTGGGGTTTAACTTAAAGAATTGATGACAATTTATATGTGTAAAATATTTCACAAATAGTGAAATTTGATGTGAACTCGTTTGGTGTGAAAAACATCACTGCAATTTATCAATTTGAAGCATCATAAGCCACTATCTTAGATTAACTGTTTTTAAATTCGAATGAGAGATCATCAGAGAAGCAGATAGAACATAGTGAACCAAAGTTACGTGGTGATATCAAGGAGTAAATTAAAAATTTAGCACACAAATATGCATCCATAGTTCTCCCTCTGCCTCATCTGTATTTCACGATACAAGCCAAGTGATTTGAACTAAAATTAAAAATTTAGCACAAAAATATGCATCCATAATTTTCCCTGTCTCATCTGTATTTCACGATACAAGCCAAGTGATTTAAGGAACAAATGTTGATCTTACAGCTGGACGAACTGAACGAGGGTAAGAAATGTGATATGACTTGTAACTTCGTCCCAGTCATTTGGTAATCATTTTGCAAATTCAATCGTACTAGATCAGCCTCATTCAGATCTGAGTTAAATAATTGCCGTGTGTGGTGGCCTGGGGGCAAGGGGGCAACAAATGACTGTGTTTACATCCTGCGCGATGAGCAAACCTAGGGCAAGTGTGCACCAGGGTCACCCTCGCTCACGACACCTGCGCGACGGCAAACACCGCTACCCACACCTGGAAACATCTGCAGCGCCGCCTTCACGGCGCCTCATCTGGCGCCTCCGTATTACTACGACGCTCTAGTACAAGTGTCCAACCTCGCTCTAAACGCCCGAGCGAGGCTTGAAGTTGCCTTACTGAGCGAAAGAAAACGAGTTTGCATAGCCATCTCTGAGTTTACTTCGTCTCACGAAAGGAGGGTTGGTATGTTCTATTTTCTTAGTTATGGAGGAAATAGTTTGAATTAATCATTTCCAGCCTAGACTTTTGAACTTCGGCTTATGCCAGCCTTTTTTGTAAATGAACTGAATTGAAATTTGATTTAACTTCGGTTCTCAGGTTGACTTTGACACGTTTGGTAAGGCGTTGCAGTCAATACTGGTCTGTAGCCCGAGTGGGTTTCTTCCTGGCACACCAGCAGTAGACAAAAGGGAAGTTGATCGTCTGCAATTCAGCGAAAGTTCACTCATCTCTCGAAAATATATACTTCATGCACTGCAGGACAATATTGGTCCTTGTGAATATTGCTCCGAATGGCTAGCAAAAGGTAATGATAATTATTTGATAGGAACTCTAAACCTGGTTTACATCTAAAATCCACATCTACCCTATTCCTAGTCACATGCAATGGTGATGTATGTTTTCTCACTGATTCTCCTAAAAAATTTATTATAATCGAACCCCAAAACTAATAAGATTCATATAAAAGGGAAATTGAATATATTATTTTCATTCCCTCACTATGAACTATGTTCCTCTTTCTTGGCTTGCAAATTTTGAGGAAGGTAAAGTATGAGTTGGCATTATGAGAACGTTATCATGTTCATGGGAAATTACGAGCGAAGCAATGAAACTTTAGAAGTACCATAACCTCTCCCTCGAAAGGTTGGAAACAATATAAAAATTCAAGTTTCATGGTTCTAAAAAAATTATTTTTCCAGTCAGAGGGAAACTTAATCAGATAAACCTGTTCGCCTCGCTGACCACAATTGGAAAAAAAGTGGATGTGATGGTTCAGCAACGCCTCTTTGTGAGTTTTGATTGATTCGTGACGATGAACTTCTTCCTTGAATCAAGTATATTGTGTATCTTCTGACGAACAAATAATTACAACGCAGTCATGGTGGCCCAGTGGTGACGGGAACACGTGTGCTGCCTGTGGCGAGGCTTGCATCAGGGCCCGAAACTGTGGGTTGTGGCACGTTTAACCGTTCGTAGGATGTGCTGAAGGGTCGTCACCAGAAACATGACCCATTCCAGGAAGTTGGTTGTAAGATAATTTGTGGCTGGCGGTGAAGAATTATGAAGCCTCATCTGTAGAGATGTTCTCATTCCAATAATAATATAAAACAACTTTATTACTCAAGGGAAGCTTACCAGAGTAAATTATTTCTATAATTTCCATCGAAATTGATAGTGAAGAATTCCTCAACACGAATTAGTCCTGAACGCACAGACAGTATTTTTCATAGAACAATGTATGGATGCTAAAAAATAGCTCCGTGATTACGCAGCGTCAAAATGAAAACAACAGAAAAATCATATGACCGACAGTGACTCGATGAGCTCGAATGCTCAAGGAGAGGCCTTAAACGAGCTTTAGGTTGAATAATTTTGGTCTATTCAGGTATTTTTATAGACGCATGTATATTGTTTGAAAGCACTTTACTGTCAAGCGACATTCAAAATTCTACTTCTCAGCAAAGCTTCATTATTAATTTATGGGTGAAAAGCTGTTCCTTCAAGCTCTGGTTCATTGAGAAAAATATTATAGCTTGGGCTGGCACATGTTTTAAGTGGAAGTTTACTCACACGCTCCTGTGAGTTTGCTGTCTGAAGGACTTGCCTCTAACCGAGATGGAAGCATGAGAATTATATCCTCACTTAGGTAGCTACTGCTACACGTCCAAAATATTTTATTCTGGCCATGCATAACATCAGTTTCGTGTCTTCGTGTACAGGTGATGATTCGTATCAGTGTTAGTTTGGCTTAGGGCGAGTGTTTCAGCTTAAACAGCACTTATGTATATCTCGCGGTATTTGCAGCGTCGGTCCCGGGATGTGTCTGCTGTGAGGAAGCTTTTCTTATGCGTCTCATTAGGATTGTTTTCGTACAACTCAATTCACACACTCGGGTGCCCTGCTCTCAACGAGACTTGTGGATGATGGTTTCGATGGAAAAAAGAATTTTTATGAGTTAACTCCAATTTTGTAGGACAAAAAAGAGTTAATCATGAGTTTTTAAGAACCATGCACGATAATTTTTCATGATCATTGCTCTAATCAAGAAAACTTTCGTCCAGAATAATCGATCTCTCAATGTGAGTGCAATTTGTACATCAGCTTCACTTTAAAACTTTCAGCGAACATAAACTTTTTCTTCCAGCTTGATCTCTACAGTCAGATATACATTAGCTGAATAGAAGATAAATTCTATCATAAATCACACGCGTGCGATTAATTTCAAAATAGGTTTCTAAGACTCGCAAAACATAATTTTCATATTCAACTATTAGCATGTAATGCATCTTTGTGTTTTAATCCTAGGAAATTCCTGGCATTCATACAGAATGACAAGACCACAACAACACACATGTTCCTCATTGAGTGCTTAGCTGTTTTTATGGCACATGTGGCACACAACACATGCTTCCTGAAGTGCAGCGGGACGGTGTGAAGCTGAGGGCGCTCAAGCGCTAAGCGAAATCTTGCGTACATTTCGAGATTTTAATAGAATAAAGTATAAGCGTGAGGGTTAATAAATCGCGAGAGTGTATTTACAGGATCAAAAAATTCTTATGCAACATGAATACTAAATGGCCATGCTCAAATAAATCAAAGCTTCCAACAATGCTACCTTCAGTTCTGGAATGTAGTATGAGTGAAGATACAGAGTTTTAGGATTACTCATACATAAAATAGTTACGAATGCATATTCATATACAAAATATTTATGAACGTATATAACCTTCGTTATGTGCGTATGCATGCGGACATGCACTATCAAAACATTTAAAGTAGATTGAATCAATCAGTCAATGTAAAATTTAAAAAAGAAATGGCTAGCGTAGAAGTTATTTCTGGCATCTCATCCATTAACTGAACAATGACCTGATAAACAGTTTACAATTCAGTACAGGACGCATAATTGCTGAATCTGTGATTTAATGTACAGTACGTCTGAGCTCTGATGCTTGGATTGATTGGTATTTTTGTAAACACATCAGTTATGATTTGTGTATTATTACTCTAACATTTATGATGTGGTGCGTAAGTTTGCCTTCATATAAAGCTTTTATGAACGTTTCAGACAGGATGTGTTACAGACGACAGTCGTACGCCCACCACAAATTGCAGGCCAAATTGTAGCGACATTTAAAACTCAGTCACAAAACAACAGACTGTAACTGCTCTTAACAGCGCTGGCTCTTCTTGAGGGACTGAATAACCACGCTCCGCTGAAGAAAACTGGAATATGATTTCAATTAAAATTCGTTCATGGCGAAGAAAACATAATGTGATTTTTCTTGAATTTGGTTGGTCAGTTACTCATTGCTGACTGCTCACGCGCGCGAGTTGTGAGAAATTGATGAAAAATGTTATGAAATCGTTTGTGTGTTTCTAACAATTGAAACTGCTAATGATTAGAAAGAGTGTTAAAAATTAAAAAGGAATTGAACGGTAAAGAACTATGTTTCAGTTACTTGTACCTTCAAACATGGAGTATGACTTTTCGAATGCGAGGTAATTTGTTTTTAACAAGGGAAGAGAAGCGAATGCTATCAAAAACCTTGCAACTTTTATCAACAGGATTGAGTTTCGGAGTGTACAGCATCTGCAAACTGCCCGACAGTGACAGTCTTCCGCCAAACGACTACCTGCTCAGCCAGAATGCTAATAAATTCCTATTCCTAGGAAATTGCGCGCCTGCAGAACAAACATAATATAAAATCCTGAATGATGAATGTTTTCCTCCGGAGGACAAAGTAGTAGTTTCTCGCCCTGTTAGGAAGCACAAGCGTCATTGCTGATTTCACAGCGATAAATTTACGATATTTGCAATACAGTCTAATGAAAATCAAAATAACATTTTACTAAATATTTTCGTTAGAACATAACGTATATTTTGTGTAATAATTATGAATATCGCGTAGGTATGGAAAATCAATGAGTTCTTTCTCACAAATTTGCAATAATTCCACTACTCAGAATATATAGTACGTGTATCCCAAGTAATAAATTCCGAAGCGAGGAAACAAACAGTTGAGACCTTGCAAAGGAATCATGTTCAGTCCAGTCGGCAGGCAGTTGTATGATGTAGAGTTGCCTACTTCGGGGAAAATCCTCCCCTGAGGAGAAGGCTGGCCAGCAAGCAGCGCAACTAGGCCCAATTAGGCCTCAATAAGCGATGCAACTGTTGCAGAACTTTCACATGCAGGGCCAAAGTAGCCTCCTATTTTGCTATCTTGGTGTCTACTAAAAGCATGTGCGTAATAAATCGCGAAACACTGATCAGAATTTTGAAAATACCATTATTTTTCAAGATATTGAACAGAATTTTGTCATTGTTATTCGAAAATAAGAACACAAGGTGATGGGTGACATTGGGAAAGACGAGTTTTTAACTTTGATTTCTAAATATTGTTTTGCTACATTGTTGTGTATCAATTTAAGTATGTTAATATAATTTGAAGAGGTCCGTAGAAAATCATTTTTGGTACAAATGAAGATCTTAATTAAAATAATTTCACTTTGGAATAGAAATACGTATTTCTCTTATAAACATATTGTACAAAATTATCACGTCGTATGAACATACATTATGAAAACAAAATTCTGTTGGAGTTTCTCAATGTAAAGAACAGGTGGCATCAATAAAATGGAGCTTTTTCCTCGAAGATGATGCATCGCCACACGATATTAAATACTTCAGTACCAGCAATTGCGCTCACTCAAAGCATTTGTTAGCCTATGACTGCTAGTTCGATCACACTTTTGACCCTTTGACCTGATTATGGGGAGGCTGGGCATGTCAGGCCCATGCTAATGCGGCCTATCGATCAGCAATGCTGGATGCAGAGCCAGATATTTGTGTCCACTGCTCGGACACACATATTGTACAACAGATGTGTTCATGATTGCTAGTACACTTGCACAAGCACAAGCTGCCCTCGAACCCAAAAATCGGTGCCCCAATGCAGGTAAAGCAATTTATTTTTATAGTATAGTAACAAGTGTAGGGGCATTATTCACAGCGTGATGTTTTATTTGATAGTACCAAAGCGTGATTTTATGCCCTCCCACTAACCAGCAAAGGCATGTACTTTAGTACATTACTGAACATTAGATTGCACACTCGTGTTTTGAATACACGATCGGGTTTCATATTTTGTGTTCAACACCGACCTCTTTTCTGAAAACGAGGTACCAGGAAACTTGATTCTGCTGTTCTTATAGGAGCGACTTCTCTTTGTGTCAATGTGACACAGTTTCCAGACTGCCTCTCAGATGCCATACATACACCGAGGTATAATGCCCTTTTGGAATCGAACTCCAAGAGAGATAAAAACTTTCGGGCTGAATTCAAACCCACAATCTCGACATTCTGGATTCCTGAATTTTCAGCACTGTTTGTTTCCGGCGGATTTTTTTACGTGACGTTTTGCAATGAATTTTTTTGCACGGTAACAATATTTAAATCTACAAAGTAAATTTAGGTATAATCGAAAATTCATTGTGAAATCCAATGAGAGTTACCCAAGAATATATATTTGCTAACTATGTACATCTTGTGCTTCATTGACCCAAGGCCCCACCAAGTGCTCTACTCAAGAGCCTTTCTTTGGATTTTCGAATCTAAATTTATTATTGGTCTGAAAATAAATTAGCTTGCTGCAATGATTATCGCCTCATGTTGTAAAATTAGTTTCAAAGCGAAAGATGTCGAAGAAGAGGTTATAAAGGAGAATTTTTTTACAACGGATGAATCTGTTCCATAATTTTTAGATATTTCACGACACTGTCTATGTTGACTGTCGCGAAATTGAGTCAGTAATAATTACATCTGTTGCTCGATGAACGTGAGGGATAGGCTAGCTTTTGGGCAGCACATGTGACCTAGTTGCTCACATGTGTGACCAGTTGCGCTACAGAAGAGTAGGTTAGTTTTGCTCCACTTCGTGCGTCACTTGTTTCCTTTAAGGCGTCCATGACGTGCGACTGCGCTGCCCTCGGTCCACCTGCTAATTTACAGATAGATCGGCTTCTGTGCATTTTGAGGTCCCTTTTTCAATCCTAGCTACATCATCATACTGACAAGTTAGAAAATTTATGAACTAAGGTAGAATTTAACTGTTGAAATTTGTTTTCTAAGTCTGCCGGTCCATTTTTGAGTGTTTTCTTACATTTCAGGTTTTTCGTAATTGCGAGTTCAAGAGGGATAGCGCGTTGTGCTTGAGAAGTCATGAACTGAAGAATGGCCCTTGAAAAATTACCTCTTCCAATTGATGAAAACGTTATCTAGAGGAGAGACATTGATTTGATCTGGAACTTACAATGCAGTGAATTGGTTTGTTAAAGTAAAATTGGTATATCCAATAATTTATTTGATTATGGTACCACTGTCGACTTCTACACGCATTAAAATTACTTTCCCGGACCCACTCGAGCTAAGGCAAGCCAACCTGTGGATTTTGTCATAATAAAAAAGTTCACGTTCTGTGTGAGAAAAATATGCATTCTATCTTTATTTAGAATTGGTAATATGTGACGGTTTACAATGAGTTTCAAATTCATCATTAAATATAATAGTGCCACCTGTATCTATGATTCAAAAATGAATCGAATACTTTCAAGTATTTTTATAAATCCCCTCGATTTTGCCCTGATGAACTAATGAAACGATCAGAATTTATTGGGGGATAAAAAAGGATTTTTTTAGATGAGTCCAAATAAGACCAATAAATTAAATAGCAGGTTACCCGTATGTTCGTAACCTCCGAAATATCGACTTAACATAGATTCCTAAATTTTAACACACCCATCGTACGTACATATTAATCAGCGTATAATAAATTATTGATAAAATTTTACACCGATAACATCTTTATTAAAAATCTACAAATGACAGAAAAACGACTCGCATCGGAACGTGTCTTCACTCAGCTATCATTAGAACATTTCTAATTTTGTCCCAGTACTGCAGTAGAGACAAGTAATGAATGAGAATACGAGCAGCAAGTGCAGTACCGATGATCACTAGATGACTGCAGGCTCGCTTTCAGTCGCTGATGATGGAGCACTTTCGGAAGCACCAATACCGTCCTAACTGATGGACCGGAAGCCCGTTAGTTACACTTGTCACATTCTTAATACGATTGCATCGGCTTCCAATTATACAAGTAACACCAGGGTTTGATTGGAAGACCGATCGAAGTATGCTCTCTCGTCAGGGATCAACCGGCAAGTACTGATATCTAAGAATTTCTACTAAGCCTTACATTGATTTTGCCCAAGACAAAATTGGTGAAGCCTTAAGATACTTATCAAAACTTTGCACCATTCTAGCACCGCGTAAAATACGAGTATAACGGCACTTGCCTATTTCTGGCTAAGTGAAATTGAAAAGTGAAATGATTTAATATATTTATGGAACCGTGCATTTCTGAAAGGACGTTACAGGTTGATTGATGAAACATTTCTACGAGTCTGGTCACTGGATCTGTTCATTCAGTGCATGTGAAGATCACTGAAGCAATTGCAATTTAACACTAAAGGCCAGTGAGTCTGCTCAGTGGAAGTTTCTGCATCAATATTACAGCAAAATCCTTTAGAACCGGAAACACGACGTAGGTGATGATTATGAGGAGGACTTCTAGAGTAACTTTTCAAGTTCAGTCGATTGTTTTGACGATTGAATTGTTCAAAAAAATTGACTAATTGTATGACTGTTTTTAAAAACGGATTTTTCGTCTATTACTACTAAAGTGAATCGACTGCACTCAAAAATATATCATCCTGTGCCACTGTTAGGAGGACAATTTTCAGAACGAAAGATAATTCAAAACCTAAAACATGTTCCCCTCAGAAACGCAAACTTGTTTTGTTTCCGCTTATCACCGAGATATTTTGAAGTAAGCTTAATGAAAATTTAACTAAGTGATGGATGAATTTTTAATAACTTAATTTTAGCTCTATACTATTAATACTCAAATCGGTCCAAAATTGGTTAGAATTCATGGACAAATTATACAAACATTCGCAGCTCAGATTACCGCAAGTTCTTAGCGCTGAAAGTATGAAAGTGTCAAAATTTAAAAGGTTGTAAGAAATAAAGGATCTTTTGTTTGCAAACGCTGTGAGTTAAGAGTATATTTTCATTTGGTTATACATTCCCCTAAACTACTGCATGCAGTAGAATAAAAGTCTCGACCTGAACTAAATGTTGAACACTACGATCCTACGAAACGTCTCTTCCAAGGTTTTATTCAGGTTAACTATTGACACTTGGGCTGAGGTACTCACAGTTTTTTCTAGCTCCCTAGCCACAAGCGAAGATAAATTATTCCTACCTTACGAAGGCATCGCCATCGTCCAGAAGCAACAGATATGAGCGAAACAGACGACATTCTTGTCATTTTATCAATCGTTTTGAAGAACATGGGTCAGTAAC
>VOMN01025891.1:0-25061 GCA_014899125.1 Orchestia grillus
GCGTGCAAGTGTACCGGCCAACTACGTATAACGAGCCCACAATAGGTAGGCTAAAGAACACGGTAAAGGCCGAGGTACAAACCTACTGATTAATGCATAACGTCCGCTAATTAATTGACGCACAGAAGGGCATTTGGTGGAGACGATACAAAAGAAGGTCGATGGCAGTTGAATCTTTTAATACTTTGCAGCCTTACGAAATTGTTAACGTTCGTTGCGTGTTACGTTCGTACCTGGATGATCTTTTTCCTTCAAATTTAATTTCGGATACAATGGACCTACTGGAAAATATATTTTAAAAATTAATCGAAACTCGACGAGAAACAAGTAACTTGATGCATTTATGGGCCGAGGGCTGCGGCAGCCATTCACGACGAACGGAAAAGTTAGTTTCTCACTGAAGGAAAAAATGGCGAGGGTGGACTGAGTGCGTATCTGAAATTTGTGTAACAACTTGTTTTTATCATTACCGACGGCTCGAGTCTCTGAAAGAATAGGCACACCAAAAAAATGGCGGATGCAGCGGCAGCATTTGAGGCATGCGTGTGCATTTTACGCAACGCTGCTGCTTAACTCTAATGGAAAATGAAAAAAATGCTGGACTAACGTGCAGACGGAAATAATGCTGGACTAACGTGCAGACGGAAATAATGCAGGGCTTACGTGCAAACGGAAATAAAGCAGTGCATAGTTACGTAATTCCTACAGAAAAGGCAGAGAGTTCATCAAGTCACACCACAGTTTTGTAATTTAATTACCAAGGCAATTGAACAGCTGCATTGATTTAACTTGTTTTATGTGATTAAATGCTTTTTACAAATTTTGATATCCAGTGCGTATAATGGAGAAAGGTATTTTAATATATCATGTCACTTCCCTTTTTAATGACGTTTCAAAAATGTAAAATAAACTATGAACGCTCTCCATTTCTTTTCGCTAAATTCCAGTTATTCTTGTACTCGAAATTAGTTTCTATTAAAATACTAATATTGCAAGGGATCTTTAGTTTCCCTCGAGAACATGCGTAATGAAATATTAAAGCAAGACTCAGTAATTATTGACTGTGCGCTTCACGCAAGCAGCTTTCGAATTACGCAGACCGTGCTCCAACGCAGTAAATTCTAGGAAATCTAGAAAATTATCAGGATTTTCATGCGCGAATTACTCATTTCAGTCCAAGGAAATGCGTTCTTTTTATTTTCGTCTGATGTGGACTGTATCAAGGAAAATAAAAATCTCCTTACTGACTGCTCGTGAATTTACGCGATTAGCATTCACTAGAATTGACAGTCTATTTACATAGGGCTAGGTTTAGTGAACCCGAAATTACGTTTACAGCAAACTTTTGATTCCTGTTACTTATTAATTTCATTGCATCGAAAATTTTCGTTTAAGAATCAATATTAAAATTTGACATTGGGGTCTAAAGTTAATGATTTCGTTAAAGATTATATATATATATATATATATATATATATATGTACTTATCGGCTAAACCTACTTTGATATTTTCCAACGCTATGCGAGTGTGCATTACGCATATTTGTAACGTCATGTCAGTGTGCATTAGGCATATTTGTAACGCCATGTCAGTGTGCATTACGCATATTTGTAACGCCATGTCAGTGTGCATTACGCATATTTGTAACGTCATGTCAGTGTGCATTACGTATATTTGTAACACCATGTCAGTGTGCATTACGCATGTTTGTAACATGTCAGCGTGCATTACGCATATTTGTAGCGTCACGTCAGTGTGCAGAAAATGTATTTGCAGCAACATTTCAGCAGTTCATTAGCTGCGTAGCGAGAACTCGAGTCCCTCAGAAGGTTTGCGTCGCACCACCCACGCCTGGCCCAGCGATCGCTCCTCCAGGTGCCGCTGTCGGTCCCTCGATGGAACTCGAGACTCGCAGTGCCGTCCAGAAGACGGAAGCTAATGTGGCACTTGCGGTAAAGCTTTCTAGCTTTAGTTCCGGTTATTTTTGTGGCAATAAGCGAATAAATTAAGAAACTGTCTCTCTAATTATGAGATGCACCGAAAAAAAAAAAATATTTGGTTCAGCGAGATGTTGACTTTCGAATATTCGTAACGCGTTGTCTCGTTGTCAGTGAGGGAGTCCAACATGTGGATTTTTTTTAAAAGCTTAGATGTTAAAATCTGATTGAAACCATGCCAGTGATTCGATTCGAACAAAAATCATTTCCAAGATATTTTTCTCCGGGCATTGAGAGGAAAATAATCCTGATAATAATGCCTTTATTTGAGTAACAACCTTCGATGAAAATATCAAGTCAACCGAGCCAGGAGCGCTCGTGGCTTTGCCGACTGAGAATTTAATAGAATACAACATTGCAACAAGATCGACCCGAATGGTCCTTTCATGGTCTGCTATTGAAGTGTGCGCCCGTTCGTTAGACAACGGAATCGATGCCCCGTGATGACTTCACACATCTTGGCGCACCATCGAGACATTGTCTATCGCGCGCTCCGAAACCGCCGGTATGAAATGGACCTAAACATTTCGGTGCATCATTTAAATCTTGAAATTGAACTTTCGGAATCAGTGAAGATTTTCATATTCAGCTTCCAAACACAATGACGACGACGACGTCGAATCAAATGCAGTCAGGGTGTAATTTTTTGCCTGCTTGCATTCCAACTCCACATTTCCAACTCCGACTATATATAACAACCCAGTGCTGCTTGCTTGCTTGGTCCGTCTGTCCGTCTCTCTGGCACGCTTCTAAAGATTTAGATTAAAATTACCGGGTCAATATTTTAACTAATCAGCGAGACTGACAGAGAAGGCAGTCCGTGTCAGTGATAGTGCAAAAAACAATATTTCATGTCAGATTTACAGTGACTAAGAGGGTATCTTAAAAAATTCCCATTATTCGTCCAGCCATTCTTGGAGGGGCGCGTATACTAGTTAGTTAAGAATCATCGTTGTCCGTTTCATTCAAAAATATAGAGTCTAGTTCGTACACTCACTGTGTACCAAGGCATTACAAATATAGTGTATGACTCTAAATCCATGACCCAAAGCTCGTCAGGCTCTCCCCTATTTACCCTCCCCCTGGGATCCGAGTAATGTATTTTACTTGTGATAAGGCATTGACAGCCGTTAATTCAAATTAAACATCCAGATTGCACCATACTTTGGTCCTTTCCCTTGCGACGGGACATTAGGAGCACGGAAAAAGTATCATTACCCAATCGACACGAGGAACAATTTCTTCGATCGCCTTTCCTGAAAGGAAACAAAGTAGCTTCAAAATTGTGCATTTTCAGCAGAAAACCCTCCTTGAAAGGTTGACGTTAACCTAAATTCGAAGCTTCAGGGATTAGCGGATATTTAATTGATTTTCCTAGAGCGTGCGAGTGGAATTGAAAACTCTCAAAAAATTGTATTTTCGTTGAGATGATTCATTGAGTTTAATTTTAATTGAAATTATTATTTGTTAAACGTGGAAATTCATCGCTATTTGTTTCTTAATAAGAATGAAGTTTTGAGTTATGCTTTAAACGTTCATGAAATCGTTATTTTACCGAGGTTTCCTCATTGTTTAGTGTTGCTGCTTGTTATTAACTCTGTAATGATGAGTAAAAAATTACTGACGATTGACGAAGCGAAATTATGAGTTCGAAAAAAAAAAGTACGTAAGAGGCAAGTAAAGATGAACACAATGGGGGGAAAATCAAGGTAAGAATGGAGAAAGCTATCACACAGTGACAAGAATAAATTCAACAGAAAACGAGTTATTCAAAACAGATAAATTCTTTAGATTTAAAGTTTTGTACAATATCTTGGGAGCAAAATATATTTCATTTCGTATTTATATAGCCTGTGTTTTGTTTAGTGGCAACCTCATTTTACTTCCCATCCTCTAGCGAACAAGCCCCCGTTGGATCTCGATCAGTTTGTGAGCATCTTATCGCTTAGATATTAGAACAGAAGTTAAAATTTGTTCAGCGTTTTGAAATTTCCCTTAATTTGAATCACAAATAAATCAATAAAATTTATTGCAGCCTAATTCTGGTTTTACTTGTGGTTGTGAATTTTTACGGTTTCATTATTGTGAAATTACAGCTGTTGAAATGGTAATTTTACTGAAAGGAAAACGAGGAAGCAGTATCGAGTCATGTTTAGCAAATATGGTGTAGGATCTAGATAAGTATTAGTAGAAGTAGTAGTAATAACAATGATAGCAGCGCTTTAGTATCTCGGACTCTCTCACACCGAAAGTGTAGGGACCATTTAGTATGGACTTGGAGAACGGGGAATTAATATACAGGGTGGATTCCCACACAAAATCCCAACGCATAGAAACAGCGAGGTAAGGTGGAAGAGGAAGGAAAGACAAAGAATAATCAATGAAATGTCATGAAAATGTAAACAAGCAAAGTGGGCACCAAAGATTGAAGTCCCAAAGCTCTTGCTAAAGCTGAGGTAACCTAACGGTGTCCCACTGGGGACGCGAGTCTCCGTAATGAAGGGCAGGCAAACCTAATTAACCTAACAATATTTCCTATGGCCTACCCTATGCCCCTGAGGAATGGTCAGGATAAAAGAAAACCAAGGTCGTGATGAATGTCTGGAATGTTCCCATGTATGTAGGATGACGGCAAAATCACAATGAAGCAAACCCTGCGTTCATTTTTCAGAAGTTCATTGGTAGAGAGATGCTTTTAGATCAATCGAGTAGCTCTGGAATAGTTCCTCGATAATCTGTCTATTTGCGAAGCCTATACTCGGTTCTATCGCCAGTCGTGCTGTATATATAGCCTCCATGACCTCAACGTATGGTTATTTTCAAAATGCTCGACTAGCTTGAGAATAGGATTTATTACTAAAAGAATTCATTGAAGCCCGACTAAATCTTCTGAGGTTTACCTCACAGGTTTGTCGAGCTGAAAATGAAATTCAACGCGATCGAATTATTTTCGTCTCCCATGCAGCAACAGTCACTCTCCGTTCCCCCCTTCTCTATCTTGGTAACTTCACCGGAAATTGTTCATTTGGTACCCAAATTAAAAAAAATTGCAGCCCAGACAGGTTCTATCCTGTACTAGCAGGAAAAATGTAATTATTAAGGTGATATTCCGTGCTGGAAACCATGACGTCGAGGGAGATCCAGGTTCTCTGTATCATGGACGTCGTGGTTAATGACCACATCTTAGTTACGAAAGACATGCGGACTGCATTAAAGTTTTATGTACCACTGAAGTGCAGTTTAAGCATTTATATAGATGAAAAGGTTAGAGGTGACGCATCAATATGACCTTGACTGTTTAAATTCGATCTTTAAAGCTCGATCTTAAAACGATTTATTTATTTGAATGAAGTAAACGCGCCTGAAAACCAAAACTCTTAGAAATTTGTGAACTTGTTTGGTGCCTCGACGACTATGAGCGAACTTTTTAGAGCTGCGCAGTGCTTGTGCTTCTTGTTTGTTGTGAAGGGGAAACGTGCTCCACATCTTCGCTCGCCCTACAAACCAACTAATAGGCAGCGCTGCTAATTATCCTGGGTAAGAAAAGACTAAGAACCATCGGTAAAGAAGGAATGAAAAGAAGCCTGAGCTGTAGCTTCTTTTAACCCAGGAAGGGTAACCCTAAATCTAAGGTTCCGAGACTCCTGGTTTAAATTCGCAGGAAAAATTGGAAAATCGAACGACTTGCTGTGAGATGTCTGATGTTACCGTTCTAGAGTTAATTAATCCTAATCTGTAGAAATTCGGTTGATCTAGAACGGGTTAAAGATCATGCCCCTCAAATAGGTTTACAAAACTATCGTTAGAACATAGTATATTCTCAACATCTCTAATTTTGCTCCATACACGTCACATTCTGCTCCGGTAATGTGAGGTAAATCTTCGCAACTTCCTCGCACGCAAATACAGAACTTTTGTAAGACAAACTTTCACTGCGGCAACTTTGCATACGAGAAAGAAACTTTTTCTTCTTCATTTGTGCAGCTTTGATGTCAGAGCAGCCAATGCAGCTGTGTAAGTCCCGCGTACTACAATACTTGAGCTCCTACACAGCGCAGGTGCACAGCGCAGGTGCACAGCGCAGGTGCACAGTGTAGGTGCACAGTGTAGGTGCACAATGCACCTGTACCAATTCAGCCCGCGTAGCTGCAGTGACTGACAGGTAATTTTGATTCTCAAGGCTCTGAAGTGAATCGATCTTTTGATTTAANGTGGTATACGGTGCGCGTGCTTGAAATAATGCATGAAACTGCACATACGCGCTGTAGTACAATTCTCCAACCAGCGTGAATTTGACGCTGCCCTGCAATGTATTCTTGAATCGTTTCATGTAGAACTTCTTGATATTATCTATTTCTTTTAACGAAACCGCTTTGATTTGAAACGAGAGGGATGTCATTTAAGCCAGAACATCTCTGCAGCGATGTTTTCTTTCAGCGACGTTTTCTTTTGTGTTGTGTCAGAGGGAATTGCAGCTTATTCCGTCGCGACACCGAAGCCTCTGTCGCACTTTGCTCCAGGGAGCAAAGCGCTCTGAACTAATCCTCTCACACCGAATACTGAAAGCGTCTTTCGACGCAAAGTCCTCAAAAATGGAATTCAATGCTTCACTTCGATTTCAGAGAAGAACAAATGAGCCGAGAACAAGAACGAAAGATAAAAGACGAGCGTATTTCTGACAAAGCTGTCCGTCCCCCCGCAGGCTGAAGCAACAAGTGACTGAATGCCAGACAGGCCACCTCCTCTCGACAGAGCATCAAACTAAGCTATTTTACAAGACGTACAGTCGAGCAGCTCTTGAATTCGTGGAATAAAATGTCAGTTTACGCGTTTTTGTGTTGTTCGCCGCGCACAGAAATTTGATCGAAAAAGGACTTTTCTCGAAAAATTATTTTTTCAGAAACAGGTCTGTGAAAACTTCATCGAAGTAGAATTCCTGACTGTTATCATAAGAGCTAACTGGATAACGAGTGAATTGTTCGTATGTTACAGCGTGAGGCGTCAGGGACCGTGGACTACGAAGCACCCGCCTCAGGAACCGCTGTGCTCGTGGAAGGAATCTGTTGTGGGTTGGTTTCTGTGCTTCGTTTTTTTATAAACTCTCGTGCTAGGCTTACACCCGTATACTGGGTATACACACGCATACTGGGTATACACACGCATACTGGGTATACACCCGCATACTGGGTATACACCCGCATACTGGGTATACACCCGTATACTGGGTATACACCCGTATACTGGGTATACACCCGTATACTGGGTATACACCCGTATACTGGGTATACACCCGCATGCTGGGTATACACCCGCATGCTGGGTATACACCCGTATGCTGGGTATACACCCGTATGCTGGGGATACACCCGTATACTGGGTATACATCCGTATGCTGGGTATACACCTGTATGCTGGGTATACACCCGCATGCTGGGTATACACCTGCATGCTGGGTATACACCCGCATGCTGGGGATACACCCGTATGCTGGGGATACACCCGTATGCTGGGTATACACCCGTATGCTGGGTATACACCCGCTACAAAATGTGTCCGGACACACCCATATAACCTGCATTACAAGGCACACCCCGCACAGCTGGAGGCCCCACAACGCACACGTACGATAACTGGGACCGCGTAGTTCAACCCTCGAGTCTCACCCCTCCCTACGGTCATCAACAAACGGTCTCGGAAACCTCGGAAGCTCACTTCGGTCCCGGTTTTTTTCTTCGCATCGGCCGCGAAGATTGCCGCGTCCTGCTCTATCGTCTCCTTCAAAGCCGAGGCGGTCGATGTTTCTCATCAACATAAAAGCGAGTCGGAGCCAGGGGCGAAAATCGATAGACTTCAAAGATTTCCGGAATACAGGGAAGTGGAATTAATTTAAAGCAGATTTACATCGTGTTTGTCTGCGGACGTCACTCAACCTCCCTGGAGGAGACAGCGATCTCCGTGTGATGACCCATGAGCAGCGAGTAGCTTCAGTGACGTTAATATAGCAAGCTTAACCATGAATGTTTTTCCACTCAAACATTTATTCCAACACACGAACACTATACGACGCGAGAAATTAGTTTCCAGCGATAAAAAATTCAGGCGTGAATGGGATAAAAGGTAACAAGCCACTCTATCATTCTGGACGGTGCGTCTACGCATAACAGCCAGGAATTTTGGCCGCCCGAGCGTAGATATCGCCGCCGGACGGCTGATTTTATATGTAATTATGAATGAGGCCATGACGAAATCAACCCAGCCGTGCACTTCGTCACCACGACGCGTCAGGCAGCTGCGACACCGACCTACAGCGCTCGAATCGTACATTTGAGGGACAAATTAATTGAACTCGTGCTAAGTTTAGCCGCTCCTTTGTCCTGCATAAATTTGCACCACTGAAAACATACATACTACATACATGTGGAAGAATTTTAATCGGTATCAGCGATCAAAATCCACGACATTGTGTAACATTGTTCGAATAAAAGACTTGAGTAGCGGTGCGCTGGTAGCAAATGCGTGTGAGATGTTGTGCGAAAAAATGTGTGCCGAGCCCGTGAAATTTGTTGCATGTTCGGTGGATGCAATGTGCGTGTGCTGCTAACATGCAGCCCTCGAAATGCTTTATTTAGCGAAGCATTCAGTCGCTTCTCTGTGATTCATTGATTTTCATACGAGACACTGGTCACAATTCACTATAAATTTTAATACGGAATCCCTAAGTGCAAGCTCGCACTTAGTCACAGCGCGGCTTGATTAGCGCCCTTTGGAAAATGTCATAAATCTTTGGTCACTAATTGAGTTAATTAGAAGCGCTGGTCCCAAGATACGTGTGGCTCAGAGTCGAGTTGTGACTTCGCTGCTAATGATGCGAATAGACCTGGCGTCCGATTAGCGGGTGGAGGTAGGCAGAACTTGGAGAAATTTGACAAACATGACGTTGAAATTGGTGACAGATCTTGGATAAATATGGCAAAGATGACGTTGAAATTGGTGGCAGATCTTGGATAAATTTGGCAAAGATGACGTTGAAATTGGTGGTAGATCTTGGATAAATTCGACAAACATGACTTTGAAATTGGTGGCAGATCTTGGATAAGTTCGACAAACATGGAGGTAACCGTATATAAATTTGGCTAACAGGAAGTTAAAATTAGCCAGCAGATTGTGGATAAAGTTAGCAAACATGAGTTGAAATGGGTTTTAGGTAGGTCGAGGATAAATTGTACAGGTGACGTAATCCATATTGTGGATAAATTTCACAAACATTACTTCAAAATCCGTCCTCATCGGTTGTACAGAGTGGACGTGAGAGGGAATAGCGGTAAGGTGAACAGCGCAGCTGCGCAGTCAATTACTTCAATTAATTAGATTTTAAGATCTAATTAGTTATGTTGATTACACTTACTGAACATATGCATCGTTGTAAATTGAATCGCTTTCAGTAAGGATGTTCAGTTGAGGCAGGTAAGTCAACAGGGAGTTGAAATAATATAAAGTGGATGAGTTCGTGTTGAGACTTGACAATTCGGAGCATAATTAATTAGCTGAAACTGAAAGCCCCACGTGGAGCGGACTGTAGATGACTGGAGCCGCCACGTGGAGCGGACTGTAGATGACTGGAGCCACCATCATTGCAATTTGGAAGCTGGTGCTTTGCTTTGAGCAAAGCTGAAAACTTTGAATGTTACTTTGACTCATTTACGTCGCTGGTCTCCTCTTCTGTAACAACTGAGAATAACCTCCGCTGCAACTTGCCTCGTATTCTTGCAAGCCCTTCAAGAAAGAATGTTCAACCGAAACTGGCTCTCTTAAAATTATGCAAACAGAGCCATAAACTAACAAAGTGCTGCCAAAGTTTGCACGTACGCCATGACTGAGAGCCAAATATTGAATAACTCCAAACAAAAATAAATTAATTAATACTTTACAGAGCCTCATAATTCGCGTCGCTTGGGAGCTCCGACTCGAAAAACTTGCGCGTTCTTCCCTGACGAGCGCGAATGCAGCGGTAATTTCTCCAGCTTCGTGCAGAGTTTAGCCGATGCTGAATATGTGTTTCTCTTTGGAAAATGTGAAGATTTATGAGGTAATTTATGAGGTAGGTAAGTGTATTTACTTGATGCTGAATATGCGTTCCTCGTTGGAAAATTCGAAGATTTATGAGCTAAGCAAACGATTGATGGCTCTGTACTCGCTGGAGTTCCTGGCGGAACATTTTTAATCGCTGACTCAAGTGATGAACATGATCAACATCATCACGCGACACAACGGCTCCCGCCCTATTGACTTTGTTTCCAGACTTCCACAGTCACCGATCTCTTCACTGCTAGACGAACGCATGAGAAAGTTCTCGTTCAAGGTTACCACTCTTATAGCGCTGTTCAAGTTCAGTCCCAGCATGTGCCCTCTACTTATTTTCAATTTCGGTATTGGCAGTCCCGGGATTGGCAGTCCCGGGATTGGCAGTCCCGGTATTGGCAGTCCCGGTATTGGCAGTCCCGGTATTGGCAGTCCCGCTATCGCCATTTCCGCTATCGCCATTTCCGCTATCGCCATTTCCGCTATCGCCACTTCCGCTATCGCCACTTCCGCTATTGCCACTTCCGCTATCGCCACTTCTGCTATAGCCAATTCCGCTATCACCATTTCCGCTATCGCCACTTCCGCTATCGCCACTTCCGCTATCGCCNGACTACTCGCATCATCAAGAAGACAATTGCTTCCAAGACCGGACTACACCTGCCCTGAACCTTTAACCTCTGTTCAAAACTTGAGAGGACTGCTTCTCATGGGCTCGTTTATCTAAAGTTTGCTTCTCTAAATTTGCGTGAAATTTTCACCGGTCCTGCTTGTACTTCATTATTTATTCCCCGATTACATTAAAATATTGAAAAAACTAGTATGATTTATAGACAGCGTAGTTCTAACGGAGGTATTGGTTAAAACTTGGGATTTATACGCGTAAAACCGACCGTATAGGCGGCACCCCAGTGTGGCCAGGGTGTGAAAACCCAAACCTCGCCACGGTGTAATCCGAACAAAATCTCCACGGTATTTCATTAAAAACTTGATTTAAAACAATTTTCATTGACATTCTACACAGTGACTTTTATGCCTAACCTTTCCGTTGTTTCTTCCACAGGTGAAGTCATGAATATTATGAACAATCTTCCCTGGAGGTGGAAGTAATTTACTGATGTAACGTGTGCCAGCTTCTGGAAACTGTTAACGCTATTCTAGTTTTTTTCGTGAAGCAAACAAACATCATGCAAGGAAACAACTTTAAATTGTTCCATTATAGTTATGCGCTGCGTGCGAACACCAGGAGAAAACTATCTAACTTCAAACACAGAATGGCTTCAAAGTCGAAGTTATCAGCGAGTGCAGACGTGTAACATTCTCCAAAGCCGATCTCCTTTTTGACGTCATGTCAAGTCCTTGCGCATGTGCAGCATTTTGGGGCGCCTTAGTCTTGGTTCATTATGTGTCGCCCTCGTGGGGATCGGGTGTGAAAATAGACGGGGATGTGATCCTTGGAGGACTTTTCCCAGTGCATGAAAAAGGAGAAACAACTTCCTGTTCGACGACCATCTACAACAGAGGAATCCAGAGGCTCGAGGCCATGTTGTATGCTGTGGACCTCATCAACAGCGACTCTTCATTGCTCCCTCATGTGACCCTCGGAGTGAACATTTTGGACACGTGCTCTAAAGACACTTATGCTCTGAATCAGTCGCTCGAGTTCATCAGGGGATCCTTGGACGCTATGGACGTGTCAGGGTTGGAATGCTCGGACAAGAGACCACCTCGAGTCAAGTACCACGCTAAGCCCGTCAAAGGCGTCATCGGTGGCAGCTACAGCTCCGTCAGTCAACAGGTTGCTAATCTGTTCCGCCTCTTCAGAATTCCGCAGATCAGCCCCGCCTCTACCGCCAAAGCCCTCTCCGACACGGACAGGTTCGAGTTCTTCGCTAGAACTGTTCCTCCGGACACCTTCCAAGTCAGAGCCCTGGTAGACATTCTGGAAGTGTTCAACTGGACGTACGTGTCTGCAATATATTCCGAAGGATCCTATGGGGAATCGGGATATGATGAATTCTACAAGCTATCGCAAATTAGAAACATATGTATAGCTTTAGCGACTAAAATTCCCCACAATGCAAACCATGAATCTCTGGACTTTGCTCTGAGAAGCCACATGAAAAAGACAACTGCAACTGCCATGGTACTCTTCACAAGGATGGATGACACGAAGTGAGTAAAATACAGTTTTTGTTAAATGTAACTTTAATCAGATTTTAGAGATACTACGAGCGCTCTTCAATTGTACAGGTAAGTTGATTTTTCATTCGTTTAACTCTGCAGACTACCAAATGTTGGAATTTACGGATGATTTTTTATGATATCGGATATTAGGGAGGTTTGGATTAGTATGAATAGCATCACAGACCAAGTTTTTCAATGGCTTTTAGCTGGTGGGTATACTGCTTCTTAAAAGAATGTTTTTGTTTTTCATTGTGTTCTCGCAAAACTTTTGAGGGGCGTAGGTAAAGTAAAGGGCAGGATTCTGATCAGGCGAACCTTGCATGATGGATGTTGAGGCAACCCAAATGAGGTGTGTAGATAGGTATTCACTCAAGGCCTACTCATTTACAGTCGCTCAACATGTGTAGAGTTGCATTTGAAAGTCTGTGCCCTTCATACAACCGGAAACTAAGCAGCACAGTTCCTCCTCGTCGCTTTCAACGTAAAGTGCTCAGAACGACCTGCGAAAATCGTTGGACAACATTTCTTAATGATTATTCGTTGTTCGTAATCATTCTTGCTTTCGGTAATATATAATTAAGTCACGCACAATGTGTGCTCTTTGAATTTTGATGAAATATAAAATTTTAAGCTGTGAATGTATAAACTCTTTAATACATAGTGTTCGCGTTAAGAGATGTAGGTGGCATTGACCGAATTTCTTGAAATTCTCGCTTGGAGCAGGGCTGCTATTTGCCCTGGCTCACTGTGAAATAAATTATTTTTAATGATTTAGTGGAACTCGCATAAGGCTTTTATGACACACCTAATGCACTGTAGTACGTTGTCATGTTTTGAGCTCAAAGTTAATGCATGGACTTAAATTATATATTGTTAACAATAGTTCCATGGACTCGACCTCTGCTCGACTTCATCCAATCTCTCGAACCTGAAAAATTGAGTTTTATTAAAGAACTGAGTAGTATTTTATTGCGGTTTTATTGAACAACTGAGTAGTATTTTATTGCGGTTTTATTGAACAACTGAGTAGTATTTTATTGCGGTTTTATTGAACAACTGAGTAGTATTTTATTGCGGTTTTATTGAACAACTGAGTAGTATTTTATTGCGGTTTTATTGAACAACTGAGTAGTATTTTATTGCGGTTTTATTGAACAACTGAGTAGTATTTTATTGCGGTTTTATTGAACAACTGAGTAGTATTTTATTGCGGTTTTATTGAACAACTGAGTAGTATTTTATTGCGGTTTTATTGAAGAACTGAGTAGTATTTTATTGCGGTTTTATTGAAGAACTGAGAAGTATTTTATTGCGGTGCTATTGAAAAACTGCGTAACATTTTATTGCGGTTCTATTGAAGAACTGCGTAGCATTTTGTTGCTGTTCTATTGAAGAACTGCGTAGCATTTTGTTGCGGTTTTGTTGAAAAACTGCGTATCATTTTGTTGCAGTTTTATTAAAGAACTGCGTATCATTTTGTTGCAGTTTTATTAAAGAACTGCGTAGAATTTTTTTGTGGTTTTATTGAAGACCTGTGTAGTATTTTGTTGTGGTTTTATTGAAGAACTGTGTAGTATTTTGTTGCGGTATCGGTAGGCCGGATAAAAAGTGTTGTTTCTAGGGGGTGACGAAAACATTTCTCGGATGAAGCAGCAGTGGAAGATGAGCTCGATCGTCTAATGATGTCTGAGGTATGTATTTTTTAACTCAGTGCCCTACTAAAAAAAAGTCGGGTATGTTACTAGGCTGTCTTATCCGCATTCACATATTATCAATAACTAAATTCAGTATCATTTATTTGTAGAGGTACTTAGTGCACCTTTTTTCTGATCTATGCCACCTACGCTCGTTTGGCTGATATTTTAAGTATTTTATTTGTGAATTTTGAGAAAAAAATGAATTATGCGAACCTGAGGAAGTTGTCAACATTTTCTCCAACGGCGTTCACAGTTGACGTGGTGAGATCATTGAAGAATAAGCTAACCAAAATTCCTATAATTTTACCAGTCGTCGGCTACAAGAAGTAAGAGACCGTCTGTGATATTGTGTTAAAACAGTGATAAACATTTACTCTAAGTCTAAGCCGTCCAACACGTCAAACCATCATATATTAGGATTTTGATAGGTCTAAATGGCAGTGTGGTAAAGAATTGAATGTTCTATCATTGAATCATAAGGTCGGTGATAATTCAAGAATTTTTCTTCGGCCGGAATGAAAGAGGAAAACACTGAAATTTACTTCATGATTTGGAATCTCTCTTCATACTGCAGTTCATTTCAGCATCTGAAAACCCGTTTAAGAACCATATCCTCATTCCCACAGAGACGAAAAACCTTATTTTTACGGCGATTACAAGAACGCCCGCAAAATGCAGGCCAAAGGGTCTCTCGAACGCCAGAATTCCAAGAAGACTCCGCAGCCTCGGCTGCAGGAGTGGTCCGACATCTTTATATCTTGATCGGAAAGTCTGTATCAAGTTTCTGGAACGGTCATCTCGTAACTTTATGAGTGATTTCGTCCAGTTTTCGTTCTCTGTAATTAAAAAAGTTCATCGAAAAGAACCTTACCTCGGGGATGTGGGAGACGTCAATTGACGACCTCAGATAACGACCTGAGCCTGGCCAACTTGAGTCGGCGCAAAGAAGCTGTGCAGCCTGCAGTCCTTCTGCCTTCCTGCGGCTGCGAATTATCTCCTCCTTGCCATCCTAATTAGAGGCTCATTAATGAGCCGCACTCAATAGAAGCGCAAGTCTTATGGGCAAGACGCAGGCACTCATCGCCTCGCTTTTCTTCTTGTCCTGTTATTTTTTGCGAACTATGGAGAAATGTGGGGGCATACTTTTTGGCGAGCTGCAGAGAAATATAGCGGTGTATTTTTTAGTGACTGAGAAAATATAGCAGTGTACTTTTTAGCTTATTATTCTCTACTGTGTTGTAATGACGTATTCCACTCATCCCAAATTATCACAGCTCTTGTATTATGTGTGATCTGCACCCACTGCTTTTTAACTCTCAACTATCCCTTAGCATCGATCTCCTAATTTCAGGACCTCCCTGATTTCCCCCTCCCAATTCTAGAACTCTCCTCACATCTACCTCCCAGTTCTAGAACTCTCCTCACATCTACCTCCCAGTTCTAGAACTCTCCTCACTTCCACCTCCTAGTTCTAGAACTCTCCTCACTTCCACCTCCTAGTTCTAGAACTCTCCTCACTTCCACCTCCCAGTTCTAGGACTCTCCTCACTTCCACCTCCCAGTTCTATTACTCCCCTCACTTCCACCTCCCAGTTCTATTACTCTCCAGAGACTCCTCTCATTTCCACCTCTCAACCCCATTAACACGACAGATCTGTTTAATTAGAGCAGGTCGCGGCATTTGCTGCATCATTTTCCCATTGTTTGCCATTGAATTTTGCCGTGCCATGCAGGCACGAACGCTACAGGATGCATGCTATTACGGTCACATGATTACGCAGTGTGACGTCACTCGAGCTGTACAGGCAGGTGCTTTCGCTGACAGATTCTCCTCAAAAATTCGCTGCAAATTGAATTTTTTCGATAATTCGAGCTTGAACTTTCCGTTACCGCTCAAAATGTTGTTGAAATTTCAATTGCTTGCTATGGACCTGTATGGATTGAAAGTAATGATATTCTCTGTACCTATATTATCCTGTCACAAGGTCATTCATTCGTTGCTCTGTCGCTGGAATTTTACCTGCTGGTACCACAAACTATTCTTCAGGTATTCTTTAATTTTTTTATGAGTATTCCCAATAAAATACTTCTGGGCGTCTCGAATCTCTTTGCTGATGAAATTATCATTGTTTTTACTTCATCAATGTAGCCAGAGAAAAATTTCACAAGTTAGAAATTTGATATGCGTTTCTCAATTTGTAAAATAAATATCACAACTAGAAAATCATTATCTTTTTCCAAGCATTCGAGTAAAATCAGGAATAATCCTACCGCACTCACTACCTAATAAGGCGCGGAAATCTAACCCGTTAACATCAGTGTCCAGCTACTCTCTTCTTCGTTTCTTCCTGGTGAGGAGGAGCTCTCCCCTCAGGAGGAGCCCTCCCCTCAGGAGGAGCCCTCCCCTCAGGAGCAGTCGATAACAGTTGCGTCTGGGTGACGCGAGCTACTTCGTAGCGGGTAGTAAAAAGCGTTCGTATTTATTACCAGAATATTCTCTTGAACTCTTGTCATCAGACAAAGTGACTATCGAATTGCTCTCTTTTAACTGCCGCTCAAGATTGACATTCGTTTTTCCGTACCTCAATGCGTTTAAATATTCTTAGGAAGTTTCTTCGACCGCACGGTTCCTCAGCGTACCATGAATGCCTGTCCTTGAAGAGGTTTGAGTCATCTGGCCCCAGCCACACTGATGTGCTGCCGCTTCCCTATTGAGATTATGATAGGTTTTGTGCTCTGACACCAGCGAGCTGCTGTAGTACGCTGCTTCCTTCCACCATTCTAGTCCACATCTAATTCTGTTCTCAACCGTTTATGGTCAATTTCTGCGACCAACTCAGGAGCTGGATCATAAATCATAAACATCTATGACCAATACTGGGTCTGCATCATAGATTATTCACCGTAATAACATATATGGGAACTAACTAACTGAGTTAACACTTCCATCGAGGCCTGCCTGGTTGAGTTTGATTTGTCCCTCAGGAGGAAAGACAAAATTGCAGAGCAGAGACTGACGCACGCGTTTCCAATCAAGCTCCTTTAACTTCCCTTGATCACTTTATTTCACGGTTGCAGGAAAACTCGTGAAATACTTTCCAAACAATGACGACAACCGAGTGATGAGCAATAAAACTAATTGACAAACTAGTAAACTTGAAAGGAATTCTCCGTCTGTCAGCAATTGAAGGGGGGGGGTGTGGAGTTGAGGTTTGTCTTTGGAAATAACTTTTTGAAGTTCTTTGATGTCCACAGTTTACGTTGCAATTTGCGTTGATTTGATGAGGACTCTGCAGTAACGTCTGTAGGCCGCCATAGCTTAGCAAACAGCGTGAAGTTTCCCCTAATGAATTCCCCAAAGTTATGATGTGACCAGTAATGAAAAACTTATCACTCTGTCAACAAATTTAAAAAATCGCTTTTATTTAGTTACTTTACGTTAAAGCAAGACATTTGTTTGAAAAATTCATTTAGCGAATTCATTATGAAAAATATTGAAATACTACTGAACCTTAACTTATAAATGATATATTATCGATTGCAATAATTCCAATAATTGCAAAGAACGTTACATTTTTCTCAAGTCCCATCTACGCGCTGATGCTTCCTAAAAATGTATACATAACGCAATAGTTTTACTCGTACTGATTATTTTAACGTTGCTTACACTAATCATTATCAATTTGATTTTATTCATGTGCATGGAGCTGGAATTGACTGCACAGGATTTCTAAAACGGAAGAAAGAAAATGTTTCACATAAATCTCCTTTCTGTAATGAATAGTTTATATTAGTTATTCGTAGGATTTATTTAATGAACCCTAAATGCAAACAGATTCTTGCAACACTCCTGCACTGCTTCGGATTGACCTCGTTTGCTGTTTTTTTTATTAGAGACTCCCCTTGAGGGAGCATAGAATAGGCAATAGGTAATAGGGTTATGATGGTTAGGTTAGTCTGCCTTATGCCATGGGGACACCATTACGTTACCTCAGCTCTAGCTAGGTTTTCGGGATTTCTATCTCTTGTGCCCAAGCTCCTTCTTTCCATTTTAATGCTTTCTTCGCTGATAATTCTTTAGCTTTTCTTCGACTTCCTTTTTAGCGTGACGTTTCTTAGCCTAAGCGATCCTGTGTGGGACCACACCTTCTGCTTAGATTCCCCGTTCTCCTAAGCCCATGCTAAATGGTCTTTTTTCTTTCGGTGCGAGATAGTCCGAGTTACTAATGAGCTGATATCTTAACTACAGCTTCTGCTACTGTTATCGACTCCATCTACTACTCTCATGTGTAATAGTAATTACTCTCCGTGGACTTCAAGCAATCCTAGCATCTTCAAAAGTCTTAGGACCTTCAACAATCCTAGCATCTTCAAAAGTCTTTGGACCTTCAACAATCCTAGCATCTTCTGAAGTCTTAGGACCTTCAACAATCCTAGGATCTCCAAAAGTCTTAGGGCCTTCAACAATCCTAGGCCCTTTAATGACCCTTAGGAAGCTTCATAATCCTAGGATCTTCAATGACCCTATGGAAGGTTCAAACTTATTTGCCAGCTCAGAAAATTGAGCTTACCTCCTCCAGATGTTTTCATCACAAATATCTTCTTGTACAAAAATCAGTGCCTCTTGAATTCGAACCTACAGTCGGAAACAATGGCCAAATTCATCAAACTTCTTAAATTTTCTAAACAGTTATTTTCAAATGCAAAGTGCAGGAGAATTATCTCCCATGTACCGGCGGCTGCCAAATGTGCATCAGCCGCCAAGGCCTCTAGTTGGATGATAATATTTTCAAAATCAAAAAGGACAAAATTGCTTTTATCAACGTTTGAGAAATAAAAAATTTTTGGTGGTACCTCGATCTCCATTTTTATAATCTCCCGTCAGAAATGTTGGCGTTATTCCTGCCTCATCCCTGTTTGAGACCCGCGGCGCACTGGGCCGTCTGTGCCACACCAGGCGCAATGGACCGTCTGTGCCACACCAGGTGCACTGGGCCGTCTGTGCCACACCAGGTGCACTGGGCCGTCTGTGCCACACCAGGCGCACTGGGCCGTCTGTGCCACACCAGGCGCACTGGGCCGTCTGTGCCACACCAGGCGCACTGGGCCCTCTGTGCCACACCAGGCGCACTGGACCGTCTGTGCCACACCAGGCGAACTGGACTGTCTGTGCCACAGCGGGAGGTTCACGCAAGCGTCACCCTTTCCGACGGGTTGTCGGTCGTGACCGAATGACGCACTAGCGGATCTGACAAGGGCAGAACGAACCATTTCTCACTGTAGATTGCCTCGAAATGCTTCATTTGAAACAATTTCACATCTTAATCACGAACACGGAGAGCTTCGCCCAGGCAACACATGACGTTGATGGATCAAGTAAATTTCGTTTTCGATTTCAGGCGTGAAAAGAAGGGAATGTGAAGGTCAGGCCGTGTGTGGATCGTGTTATTTTTAACTCTGAATTTCGTGCTTTTCAAGTGGCAGAAAAAGTTCTAATAGAGAAAAACTTCATTTTCCTTCAAAGAATTTGTTGGTCAGAAGATAAATTTTTCTTTCGAAAAAGGATTTGATCGAAAGTTCGTTGCAGCAGTAAACTTTGAGCGGAAGTTAAATAATAGTTCTTTCAGTGAAGGGCCTTTGTCAAAAAATAATTGGTCATAAATCAGGCGAATCCAATGTTCGTGAAGCATTTCCTCAGGCGGGCGCAAATACATATATAACTGCATCAGAGCACGAAAAACTTCTGCACGCTTATTTCGAACTCTCAAAAGCCGGACGCGTTATGTAGAGAAAATTCACCGATGCTTCTGAATATTTGCAGACATTTTTAACCCGAGGAAATGCTCGCGGTGGAGCGTCAGAACAAATAGTTTCCATGCACCAAACAGAAATAGTGTACGGAGTAGTGTCGTTAATACAATGACTGTGATGAAAGGAAGTACGTACATTAATGAAAAAGGAGAGATTATTCAGTTCTTCAGCTTCTGGGATTTTATAGCGTAAAGCGTAAAAGTGTGCCATGATCGTGTTCGCTGCTCGGTGCTCATGGAAAAATCGCTCAGCCGGCGGGGGGGGGAAACGAACTATGAGCTCAAGAGCTCATAAGTAAGCTGAGGTCTCCATCCGACCAGCTGTCAGCTCGAACTTTTCTTCTAATTCTGAGGATAGGATTGAGAATTGTTAATATTAAATTGATTATTGATCGTTGTGGATTGAGGTGGGTTGAAGCCACGTAATACTTGTGTCTGATGAAAAGACTTGTTTTATACCTGATTCAGAACGATACTACGAGATAAACCAAAGGCCTTCCTAAAATATTTGCCTATTCAAAATCCCCGAGCTTCTCTAAGCTGGACATTTTATCATCTGAGAATTATTTTTGTGCCGAAGAAATGTGAAAACTTTACAAATTGGAAAAACGTGCAACAGCACTACTTAGTTGCGCAACTGCACGACTTAAACTGACCTAATTTGAGTACCTATAATTTGTACATACAAGCTGATTGCAACAAATGCTACTTAACGCCTAAGATGCACGTTTGTTGAGCTAAATTTCCATACCTCGAAGTTCTTAAAAGACTGGCAGGAGCTTTCGTTTCTAAGCCCAACTGATGCACCAAGTTCTCGTAATAAAAATAAATTCATATGAACTCGTTCCGTAAAATTCATTGAGCAACGCGAAAATTCACAGCGAAGAAAGTTAATCCAAGAAGAAAAAAGGCAAGTCGGATTTTCTCCGTGGATATGCCGCACTGAGGTGGCAGGCCGTCGTTGTCCCTGCACACACATGACCTTCTTAGTCCATGTCGCATCTACTAGATAATTTCTAGAAAATATAAAATGACTTAAAGATTTCTGTTACAATGAAACAAGCCAGAATGTGTGTATAACCTAACTCCTACAACTACCTACTTCTGGGACAGTGATGCTGAATGCAATCCAGATGGGTTAATGGAAATATGTTTTTCAAATGGGTAAATTCTGAGCGGCGTTGTTTTCTACATGTTTCTAACCACTACCACCGCAGAGTCTCGAGCTTTGCCATCTAAAATAAGTGACAGCGTGATAATACTCCAGAAAATGTATGTTCTGGGTATGCGTGTCTCGTATATTTATATTCGATTAATTTAATTTTCGTGTAATATCGAATCGAATTAATATCGCTGTCAGAAGGTACTGGAGTGCTAGGGACGTTTGAATATTAGGATTGCGTATTATTGTAACAAATTAATTTCAAATTACCACATTTACAAGTTGTAATTTTGTAAGATGCAATTAAGTATTAATGAGATGGAGTCTGCACGACGTATCCAGGTTTGTGAATAACTGAACCAAATTAATATTGGTGCTGGAAGATGCAGGCGTCCACACGTCATTTTAATTTTAGGTTTGCGTGTCGTTGACCCGAATTACTACCGCGGCAGGAAGGTGCTGGAGTCGGCGGGGCGTCTGCGAGCCAAGTTTCACTGGGTGGGGTCGGACGGCTGGGGCAAACAGCGGCACCTCGTGGAGGGGCTCGAGCAGGTGGCCGAGGGCGCCATCACAGTCGAGCTCACCAGCAAGGTGCACCTCATCAGTTATGCTCTTTAGTCACCAATCCCTAATATTTGTCTAGCTTTGTTTTTTTGCAAATTCCTAGGAATGCTCCTCGATTTTATTTCATAATTTTTCCATTTATCCGTATTTATATATTGGATCTTTTTAATGATGTAGGCATGTTCCGTAAAATCCTGGTTATGTTTTCTTTTTATTTTGTCTTAAAATCTATAATTACTTATTTTATTTTTTATTCACGTAGCTTTGTTTCATGGATTCCTACAATGGTACCTCCAAATTTTGACCTCTCCGTGTGTCCATCTTCGAGTTCTCAGCTTCAATCCAAAAAACCCCCAACACAAACTGTAATTCTAAAGCTACCTTTAATCCCACAGCCCAACTTTCGGACACCAGCCGCTCTAATCCCTCCCAACCTTGTGTCACCAGACGGTGGCAGGCTTCAACGACCACATGAGATCCCTGACACCCTCCACCAACGGCCGCAACCCCTGGTTTGCTGAGTACTGGGAGACCTTCTTCGGGTGCCACCTCGACAGGATGCCGCTCCAAGACCTCGCCTGCTCGCCACACCGCAGGCTCACGCTCGAGGAAGGCTTCCAGCAGGACTCCAAGGCAAGGATTTGTGTGGGCATTTCAAGACGCTGTGTAAGTCGTACGTCTTAGTGTGAAATAAAAGGCTTCCAGCAGGACTCCAAGGCAAGGATTTGTGTGGGCATTTCAGGACGCTGTGTAAGTCGTACGTCTTTGTGTGAAATAAAAGGCTTCCAGCAGGACTCCAAGGCAAGGATTTGTGTGTGCATTCCATAACTCTATTTATGTCGTACGTCTTCGTGTGAAATAAAAGGCTTCCAGCAAGACTCCAAGGCAAGGATTTGTGTGTGTATTTCAGAACTCTGTGTGAGTCGTACGTCTTTGTGTGAAATTTAAGGCGTCCATCAGGACTGCACTGTAAAGATTTCGGTGTGGATAGGTACCTGTTGTAGGTTTGTGTATCTCATACGTCGTGTTGTTTGTAAGTGTTTATTTGATAGAGCTCTCGTTGTCGAACGTGTTGTTGGTTAATGCTGTATTTGTATGTTTCATAGATTTGTGTGTGCCATACGAGCTGTTGAATCGAGTGTGGTATTTTTATAAAATTTAAGTGCCGCACATTTATGATTTGTGTGTGTATGTGTGTGTGTGTACTTCATAAATCTGTTTGTGTCATATGTGTTGTTAATTTGCACAGGCATCGTTGTTTGTACACATCATTAATGTGATGAAAACAAGGACTTGATTTATACCCCATAATGAAGATTTGTATGAATTTCGTGAATTTATGAACGTCTTAGATATTATTTGGTACACGACATTAGTTTTTGTTTGTATCATAATTTGTATTCGTACAAATAATTTGTCTGCGCCCTGCATCGCAAGTGCCTCGTTAATTTTTGTGGGCCATCAGTTGAAATAAGTCAATAGAGTCCATTAAGAATCTTACATACATACATAGATACATACATACATGCATAAACTTTCTCCAGGTTCAGTTTGTAGTGGACGGAGTGTTCGCTTTTGCACACGCTCTGCAGGCCCTGCACCAGAGCGTGTGTCAGGGATACGGGGGCGTGTGTGACGTCATGAGGCGCTATGATGGCGGGGACTTCTACCACAAGTATCTCCTCAAAGTCAACTTTACGAGTGAGTGCCTCCTCAAAGTCAACTTTACGAGTGAGTGCCTCCTCTATGTCAATTTTACGAGTGAGTGCCTCCTCTATGTCAACTTTACGAGTGACCATATATCTATGAAGTCAATGTTACGGGGAACCATTTTCCCTATGATGACTTTTCTAGTACAAACGAAGACGCTTTGATCAACATAATTGAGTTCATAATCAATTCGGTGAGGCTAACTTTAGCACTCCGCAATGCATGTGCTTAGGAACAACAGTCCTCTAGAGATAACTTCAAGTTTGAAGCTTGCGTATATTCGCGTGAATAGATATTCAGCATACCTGTCACATAACGAAACTGAACAGTTATGGATTTTAATTATGTATCTACGATTCTACATAAGCGGTTGAATATGTTGACTAAAGGAGTCGAAATTTTATTTCCAGACCGCTTCTGTTTGTATTCTTTACAAACGCCGTAATGTTGTTACTCCAAAAGTTGAATGATTCTATTAATTTTATTGCATGTGATAGCTGAATTTTTCATATATTTTTTATCAATATTAACCGTCAAGAAATTGTTTGCATCTAACGGAAGCTTTGTACTTAATTGTTTGTTTTTCAACTGAAGAGAATGCGAGTCAACTTTATTTATTTCATCTATCGTATTAATGTGGGAGATGATGCCCTGTGGGACGCAGTTTTACCTTGAAATTGCGATGAATTTACCTTTACTATTAATTTTCCCCTGAAACGTAGAGAGATGACTCACGAAAAGTGCTCACATCACCTGTTCATGATTCTTGATTCTTCATGATTCTTTGATTCTTCATTTACTTTCCGGGTGGCTAAAACGTAAACTATGCATCATTGCCACGAACAGCATTATTACACATGTCATAATAACTCGCAGCAGTCTTTGGTTCCTTATTTTTATAATACTTAATACAACTTCGGGTTACTTTATACAACTTCACGTAACTTCATGTTAGTTCATATTACTTTACATTTTTGAGAACTCAGTGTTGACTTTTGTCATGTATTACTTCATGTAACTTCATATGATCGAGATCTCACGGTAGACTTTTGGCCTGCCCAGACATCGTCGGATCCCAAGTCCGGTTTGACGAGAGGGGGGACGGGCCGTCTCGCTACACCATCTACAATTTCCGCAAAATTTCCGAAGATTTCTACAATTATACGGTGAGAAAATACATGAACCCAGATCATTTTTGGCAACTTTCGGTGGAAATTCATTTTTGGGTAGGATTTGATACTGCTAATTCCGTACAGAAAAAAAATAAATCCATTTCTCGTTGAACAACGCTACAACACTGCTGATTGTAGAACTGTTTTATGTGACAAATATTTAAGCTCTCACTCTTTCTCTCTCTGTTTCTCTTCTTTTCTTCATAGTTCCCATCGTCAAAATCTCTTCTTTGTTGAATGTTAAAACGAACGTTGTATTTCATTAATTTATCATTACGCGAACTTACTTTACAGTTCAATAGGGTGAATGCGAGTGTTAATGAGGTACAGAAAAAGTTTTTAATTTTGCTACGATCAAACTCAGAAGTAGCGACTTGGCAGCAATCAGTCCAGTGGTGTGAAATCTAAAGTACAGACCCTGGAATGTGCGCGTGCAGCACAGTACGAACATCCGATGGTGAAGTGAAGAGTCGACAGCGTTAGACCCACACAATGACCGGAACTGCTGTCGAAACGGGCGAGTTGGTGTCATCAGTCACGCTCTAGGGACGTGCTCATGTGCTTGTCTAAGACACATAGCCATTTCAAAAAAAAATTCCCTGAAAATTTGGATTCCAAAAGTTTTTCATTTGCTTACCATGTGAATATATACAGTGGGTCAAATAAGTATTCGTAACGTCAT
>VOMN01025906.1:0-12640 GCA_014899125.1 Orchestia grillus
TGAACAGATGGGACCTATTTAGTATGGACTTAGGAGAACAGGGAATCCAAGCACACGGTGTATTCCCACACAAGATCCCCTGCGCATAGAAACAGTAAGTTAAGGAGGAAGAGGAAGAAAAGATAACGAATTATCAGCGAAGAAGGCATTGAAATGGAAAGAAGCAAAGTGGGCACGAAAGATACAAGTCTCTAATTCAGCTGAGGTAGCCTAACGAAGTCCCCCCCAGGGGAGGCCAGTCCCCATAGCATAGGGTGGACAAACCTAACTAACCTTACTCTACTGCCTATGGCATATCCTATGCTCCCTGAGGGGTGGTGAAACATGTGGGCAGGTATACCCAGGGGAGGGGGGAAGGGGCACTGCAGACAGCGGTGTTCTACCTGAGTATTAATGTTCATCGCTGAACACTGATGGTAGTAAANAGACAGCGGTGTTCTACCTGAGCGTTAATGTTCATCACTGAACACTGATGGTAGTGAATGAACTCGGATTTTAGTGAGTGAACAATGATGCATGTGAATGAACAGTAATGTTCATGCCCGAACATTAATGTTAGAAAACGAACATCAGCAGATAGTCAAAAAGAGAAAATTGAAAGATGTGAGAGGAAGGAAATGAAGTAACTAGCAAGCGCTAAACAAAATAAGTCAAGGAATCAATTTAGCGGAAGTCGGNGCCTCCCGATACTAAACCCGGTCTTGGTGTTATTGCTGAGTCATCGATGCTGTTATAAAATAATTTATTAGAATGAATACTTGGGAATCCAAAATTATGAAGATGATTCTAGAATCTAGACGCTTCGGTAAAATCGTCATGCCAGGGAGTGGCGCAGGTCTGCTCTGGCTGGGTCACCTAAGCGGCGTTGGTGGTCGATATTCGAAAGATGAAAATCGGTGCAGAAAATAATTAATTAGGCCAGAGTTAATAACGGAAGGAGAGTGGCGTAACGTAAGAGTGCATATACGTACAGAAGAGAAGGATATTCAGATCTCTCGCTCCCGAGACTGAGCAATTCGATGTAATGCACGTCTACAATTGATGACATCTATAATTGCTTTGTTTCGCTGAACACCGATTCCTTCTGGGTACTTTGTGAAAGAAACGGTCGCAAATCCTCGGATTTATGTACCCAGGATTAAGGTTCACATACATCCTCACAATTTCAATGTTATAGAAATCAACGAACCTAAGTATAAATTATAAAAGATGACACCATAAGGAATATGTTTTTATATAAATCATCAGATCTTTACGCAATTATAAAGGATTACATCCTTGCGATTACGTATTTACACGTAACTAACGCACATTCTCCATTGAATGTTTCGTACTGACACAATTATAGCCCAGACCCATGTTTCTCCCAGACGCGTCCAAGTGCGTGAGATGAGACATATATTTTTCAGAAAATACTGTCGTCTTTGCAGGGATGACGCACGACAGCAATTATGAGTGTCATTAACTCATTATTTATCGTTTATGTACTGTCCTCGACACCGTGGACAGCCTTCCTATGATGTACATTGTTTCTAATTATCGTGTTGCCGATAATTAATTCGTATTTTTAATTGCTCTGGTTCTAATTATTTGTTCCCTAATTATTGTGTTTTGAAATCAGCCAACGTGTCCTTCACATTTTCCATACGCGTAATTCAATGAACATTTCTGTAGGCTAACCGCATCTTTCTTTAACTTTTAATGAAACATTTTCAATCAAAAATAATGGCAAACGGACGGTTGTTGTACAAACGTACTACGACTCCAACGTAACTACGAGCACCATTCAACAGATTGCATGATTCATTTTCTCGGATTCCTTTGAAGAAGTTCGGGCATTCTTGCTAGGGCCCCACTGGAGTGCCGCCTTCTTAGCAATATTGAGCAGGATTTTCCCTCACTCTTAAAGGAAGCACTTCGTCACGGAACGAACTCAAAACCTGCTTGAAAAAAGGCAAGCGCACTACCACTACAGAGTACGAGCTACGAAGTGACTTTTTCCTGACTTCATTGCTAACATCGATCCATTTCTCAAATTCACGACCAACATAGCGAATGTATTTCTTTTCAAGTTTCTAAAACATCAGCGATCTTCATATATTAAAACTTCAATGTTTCACTCAATTTTGTAACACTGTCAAGAGATTCAATCAAACAACCGCCACTCTCAGTGAGCATTTGAATCAAATAACCGCCACTATCAGAAAGCGTTTGAATCAAACAACCACCACTATCAGAAAACGTTTGAATCAAACAACCACCACTATCAGAAAACGTTTGAATCAAACAACCACCACTATCAGAAAACGTTTGAATCAAACAACCACCACTATCAGAAAACGTTTGAATCAAACAACCACCACTATCAGAAAGCGTTTGAATCAAACAATCTCCACTATCAGAAAGCTTTTGAATCAAACAACTGCCACTATCAGAGAGTGTTTGAATCAAACAAGCGCCACTATCATTGAACCAGACCATCATTTAATATGTGAGCCAGAGCCATAAATGTTCCACACAGCGGCTTTTGTCTCTCTGAATAATTGAAGAACATCGAACATGGCCAGTTCACACATGTTCAATGATGTTCTCTATACTCTGTGTGCAAACAATGTTACAGTGTCCACACAGGGCCACACAGAGTACCTGTGTACAGCGCCACGTACCGCTGGTAATAAAAACGACTAAATACAATCCTGAAACGCATTACAGAAACGGAAAAAAGCCCACATGACACGTACACTTAAAACAAACCGACGCGTGTACGTGTGTTAACACGCGTATCCAAATGCAGGAATGTGGGAAAGACACAAAAACACGCAGTGCACACAAATGACGCGCGAACACACGACAATTACGCGTGAAATGTACGCAGGGAACGGTCGATGTAGACAGTACATGAGACTATGTACAGTACATGAGACTATGTACAGTACATGAGACTATGTACAGTACATGAGACTATGTACAGTACATGCAACAGCAGAGGTATTAAAATCAGCCAGTTAGGCAGCCAGTTAGGCGCTGGAATTCTATCAGATATAAAATGCACAATTTTTCGCATAAAATTCTCATAAAATGTAAAAGTTCTCGTACAATGAACGATTTCTATTTAGTGCAACATTTTTCATATAATGTAAGAATTCTCCTAGCACAACATTCCTCATATAATGTACAATTTCTATTAAATTCAAAAATTTTCATACAACGTAAGAATTTTCCTAAATGCAAAATTCCTCATGCAATGTAAAATTTCTGCTAAGTGGAAAATTTTGCTAATAATGCGCACACTTTAGATAGGTTAACTTTTGTACAATGGTTAGGTGTTAGAGAGCAGTGTGAAGCTAACAAAAGGTAAATATTCTCCTTCTCTAAGTGCGCGTGGCAATACAATTTAATAAGCAACACAATTTGATATTTATTGGACACCGGCGAGTAATGAGCTAGAAAAAAAAACAACACAATCACCTGTATTGGAAGGAAGGTTCGCCCGACAACAGCGGGCACATTACCATACCTGCTGAAATCAAAGACGAAATGTATTTCCAATACACCTTTGTGACGGGGCCTTCTACTGAAGCTGGACTTATCAGCCATACAATAGGCTGATAGAATGTTTGGCAACACTCGACACATTAACAATGAAAATTTCACCCCTAATCTAAATCCTAATTACATTAATTAAACCATGAGACAGTGTTCCTGTACCACATACATGCATGTTAATTAGGAACGTTTCCTACAGCGTGGTAACGAGGTAATGTGCAAGAGATATTCAAGAAATGCCAAAGAAAAAAAAAATTATGCACTAAATAAAATGATCAAAAAACATTCAAAAAATGTTCAAGAAAATAAAGATCAAAGGAAATGCTCAAGAAACTCATGCAGGAGGAGATTAGTGTTGCTTTTAGTATCCTGGATACGAGTATGGGTGCACCTGCACGTTTCCGAGGCTACTCGTGCCAAATGGTACCGAGTTTGAAACAAATGCGAGTTTGAAACAAATGGAAGTGATTTGCCACCAAATAAAATTAAGTTTGAATCATATGGAATGAAGTTTGAATCATATGGAATGAAGTTTGAATCAAATGGAATGAAGTTTGAATCAAATGGAATGAAGCTTGTCCCAAATGGAAATCAATTTACACAAAATCAGGCTTTACTTCCTTAATTTGATATGGCAAATTTATTTTCAGTAGACACTGTTTTTAAAAGGCATATTTGCAACTCAGGCCTCCGGTAGGAACACTCAAACAAAAACCGACGCTTACTTGAGTATAAACAACACTCCAGTCAACAAAACTGTAACAACTGACTGATATTAAGATCTTACCAAAAACATGATCCACAACGAAAAATATTCACGGCCTTACCTTATGAGAGTATTGGTCGAACATTCCGTTGAAATCCATGTCTGGGGGACCGCTGCCGACGTAACTTGTATCCATGATACGGCGAAACAGCTCTTAATTTTAAAAAATCAGGTCACAGTTCGCGGCCACGATTTAGGTATCAGTTAACCGCTCACTCTTTAGATACGATTCATGTATCAATTAACCGCTCACGATGCGGCCACGATTTGTCTCATCAATAAACCGCTCACCCTGCAGCAGCGATTCGTGTATCAATTAACCGCTCACGCTGTCAGTCATTTTTTGAGCTACACGAAATGTAACGACTCGCGAAGCAGAAAGTTAGAGCATGTGCCTGGAGTACTTTTTCTTTTAAAAATTCGGTTAATCTTTCCACTATAAAACACTATTACTTACAATGAAAGAAAGAATGAATGTCTGAAAAGGGAGAAACGTCGATCAAAATTTTGGAACAGAAGGAAATTTGCCCACAAAATAAGTTTTCAGAGTTTTGCGCTAGGAAAAATTCCTTCGTAAAGCTCATACAGCGAGTTAAAACGGTACATCTTCCCATACCATAGGATAGACTTAGAAAGAAATGTTCAAACTGAATATGAACTAGAATAATCACAGACCTGGAGTATTTACCATAAAAATTCAAAAGCTCCAAACCTAATGAGACTCGGTAGTCACCTACGTAAACCGAACTTGAATACCTTGTAAAATTACAGTCACGGAGTCCGACATCGAAGATCGATTGAGGAAAGATCTCGGAACATCTGGAATGGCAGCAACAGGGACAACATACACGCACACATACATTCATGTCACACATTGGGAGTGACATTCACGACGTGCATACGCACATATATTACGTAATATACATAAGCAGCACCTACACAAGTTAGACAGATGTACGACACGCACATACAGCACACGGCAGTACAGCACCACCAGGCGCAAACGCACACAATTGGTGCACACGATCCACAAGCGTACGAAGGCTGTCAACCACACCACAGCATGTAGACTGCACGGGTAGACTGCACGGGTAGACTGCACGGGTAGACTGCACGAGTAGACTGCACAGGTAGACTGCACAGTCTCGGCTCACCACAGTACAGAACTGACGCTCGAGGAAAGTCCATTGAAAAAGAATACGAACAAAACGTATAGTTTAGTGCGCGCTGATATCGAGCAATAAATGGGTACTGGGGGTAGGGGTTATGGACCGGGATTACAGTGGGGGAGAGGGATGAAGGGGAAGAGAGGGGAGCGGGGGAGAAGGTGCGACTCCCACAGCTGCATCCACACTTGCTCACGAGCTGATTATTTTGCGTTCTCGCTGAAGAGCATCATATATCTCGAAAATTTTGATTCGATGTTCGCTTAAAACGTCAAAAGTCCAAACTTTAGATTCGTTTTCCTCATTTTGAATGCATCACCTCAAGGGCAACATTCATCACAGAGAGAAAAAATAAACATGAAAATATCTTTCAGAACATACGATGGATGATTAGTAGTTGTAGTAGTAATAGGGCAGACAAACCTAACTAACCTAACCCTATTGCCGGTCCTATGCCCCCTGAGGGGACATGGATGGTCACAAACCAACGCACCACGTGCGTGTGCGCCAGCCCACAGACGGCAGTTCCTGCCTCATCACATCGCAATGGAAGCAACCGCGAACAGGACCAGCCCCACGCCGGGACCATGTCCTCCCACGTGGGAGGGCGGGCGGTCCCGGGGTCACAGTTCCGGAGAGAAAATTAAGAGGAAAAAATGAAGCCTCGACATACAAGTTTCTTGGCCCCTCCCTCAGACAGCAGCAAACGACAGACATCTGGCTACTAGTGAAAGAAACTGAAGGGTGAACAATAGGAAAAAAAATGTTTAACGAACAATTTAAAGTTACTTACTTATCGCTCTTAAATTTATTTCCGTACTGAATTTGGTAGCTAAATAAAAAACAACGGCACATTGGTCAAAAAATAAAAATAATAACACTTGAAATGAAATAATAATGATAAAAGAGCCGACAAGACCTCTAAGTAGTTCGCTATGGTCAGTGTCCAAGCCATAAAGGATTCAAAACACTGACTTTTTATGATGTCCAAACTACAAATGACCTTCAAAATTGAGGAGTTATTATGATTGGTATAGAAGCCATAAGTGATTTATAAGTATTTTTTATGTCAATGGTGAAACAAATTATCTCGAAGGGTGAATTGTGGTCAATATCGAAGCGATATAGTGACATATAGAAGAGTAAGTCATGGTCAATGTCTACACCATAAATGACCTGGACAACTGAGTTTTTTATGTTTGGTGTAGGAGCCATAAATGGCGTCAAAAGCGAGTGGCGGCTACAAGGTAGACGCGGTCTAAGTAGAAGAACAATCCATTCGTCACACGACCGCCAGTCATGCCATTCACAGACTAATTAGGAGGAAACTAATCAGAAACTAACGCATCACACGTCGCGTAGAAAGTCGATTAATAAGGAATATTAATAAGGAAAAAATCCAGTCGTCGACCCACACACTTCAACCCACTCGCACTGAGTCAAACAGACACAATTTTGTTAGAAAAAAAACTTATTTGTACGGAAATCGAGGTACATAAATACCATAGGTCCTTTGTACGATAACACACACACACGCACACACGCGCGCGCATACAGGTCATGTCCGAGCTACGCACACGTACGTATGTACGTACATACATGTGTGAAGCCTTTCTCTCGCACACACGACGTTCGTGCACGACATGGAGATTTCAACCTTAAACAAATTGTGCTTCTTACGAGACTTTATGCGCGTGAGACTCCATTAATTTTATGGATAATAATTACGGGTCGTTAACCTGCTCTCCATAGGCCGGTGGCATGAAGTCGTCATTTTCCACCATTCATATTGTTTTTTAACGCAATTATTCGATTTCATCGGGCAGCGTGTGCGTGTGTACATGCGTTTGTGTATGAATAGCAGAAAAAACGAATAGTGCGATCTTGATAATAAACTGTAAACACACATACACACAAACACACACGTCAGTACGTAACGTACACAGCAATCCCCCCTCCCCACACACACAAATCCCGAATATTTCGTTCAAAAGTCCTGTGTTCATTTTCCGACAGCTGCCTTGCTTTGACCTCAGTTAAACTTTTGAACTTTTTTCCGGGATCATCTATAATTATTTATAATTTTAGTCATAGGCGTTTTTACCATTTATTGTACAAATTTATGGATGGGGAGGAGAAAACGTTTGCCTGGGGAGCGTTGNGATTAATTATTGAACATGTTAGTTTGGCTGTTCTCGTCAGGGACAGAACTTCAAGGTAATCTAAACGCAGGATGAACTGTGAACTAATCCGAAGTCAGAAAAAGTTCATTTTAACATAATCCGAAGTCAGAAAAAGTTCATTTTAACATAATCCGAAGTCAGAAAAAGTTCCTTCTAACAATCCGAAATCAGAAAAAGTTCCTTTTAACATAAACCGAAGTCAGAAAAAGTTCCTTCTTAACATAATCCGAAAGCAGAAAAACAAACCTCCAAAATAATCCAAAAAGCAAATAGTACTTTAAAGCACTCCAGAAGCACAACAAACTGATATGATCTAAAGGCACAACAACAGCCAAGGCACCTCTCTCGCAATCGATCCCGCCATTCAACTAGCGCTCAGTTCAGATAATCGTAAAAACGAATTATTTCTCAATTATTATTCTTTAGCACGCACACGCCGCATACACGCCCATTAGCCCCCAGCACATGTGTACTTAAAGCTCCAAGTCATCACTAATGATTAACGCTGGCTCTATCAACTTTTCCCGTCATCGATCCCACTATACAACACACACAACACACACACATGTGCAAGTTAGATTTGGTTGCGCTGGGTCGCTTACAACAGCTGTTAGAGCGAGTCGAACAACGAGTGCTTCTTTCAATAAATTGACCAAGTCACCACTGCACAAAACATTTTAGTCAGTAGAGTGTTATTATTGTTACAATTCTTATTATCTTTATATTCCAGGTACACAGCCACCGTCCAGTCCGTACATCCGTAACGCTAAATTTAGTGCCTAGTAAAGTTCAGCAGCAATGTGAACGCAAGCTGAACGTTCGTTCGCGTTCAAACCGTTCAGTTTGCGCAGGCAGACTTGAGCAGGCGTTGTGGGTACGGGTTCTCAAGAGCCACGATTGCTTACTTCTACAAAAACCGACTTATCAACACGATCTGCAGCTGTGGTGTGTGTCGGGGCGGGTGATCTAAACAACGATAAGCTGGATTCTGATATGGAAAACCTCGCCATATCAGTAAAACACAACAACACAAACCATCACCGCATCATAACACAAACCGTCACACCAACACCACAAACCATCACACCAAGAACACAAACCACCACACCAACACCACAAACCACCACACCAACACCACAAACCATCACACCAACACCACAAACCACCACACCACCACCACAAACCACCACACCAACACCACACACCACCACACCAACACCACAAACCACCACACCAACAACACAACCCGCCACCACCCTCACGTATCCAAGATACCAATACTAATTAGCAGGGAGTTCTGTCCGACGTTCGAATGGTCGGATTGCCTGCGATCGAACCAGCCTTATCAACGCGTCAGAATGTACTTTATTCTGATTTTAGAAATGTACGTTTTTTTATTGCATTTAAAGAACGTTCATGTTCATATATGATGTACCATTTAAATAAAGACATTGGTTCTAAAACATCGAGCTTATATCTCTACACATGAGCGTCCGCACGTGATATCAAAACCAATACAAATGTTGGTATCAGCATTTGCTTCACGTCCACAGATTAGCTACTACTTGTTTGACTTTGGTACTATGAGTAAGAATACTAAAAAAATCTAAAGATTGTCCAAGAGCAGGCGAGTTTATAGAAAATCAGTAACATTTCATATTCATGGTTTAGAACTATCTGAACTAAACTTAACTTCACACCCACCACGCGAATTTCTTTTCGAACAACGAAGTACGGAACTGACGAACTCTTTTGCACGCAAGAGGTACAACCAACTACACTTTCTTTCAAATAAGAAACGCGCAATCAGTGCCGAGTCAACGATAAACAAAATAACATTCAGGAAGGAAACGAATGAAATTCATCAACGGAATCCGCCACACAAACGAGGCAAAAAAATGTGGCACGGTATTTAGTGAGCAGTATCCACGATACGCGAATGAGTTCATTAAAAATGAATGCACGTTCAGAAGCAGAGCGGTAAAGCGATGTGACCGCTCTCACGCAGCACGATACGCATGCACCGAAGGAACTCGTTAAGTGCTGTCTATCGGTGGTCGTATCTGTGGAACGTAACAGGTTTTCTCAGGAAGTTGATTGCCTCTTCCCTGTTTGATAAAGGTAGAAGTACCTGCAGAACCTCAGCGTAGAGCTGTTACAACAACACAGAGACACACACATACGCACACTTCTACCACATACCACTGCACTTCTACTTGCTAGTTAGGTTGTACTATTCTACATCGCCAATTGGTAGATTAGCAGTCTACGTCACAGCACTGATTTTCCTTCACAATAGAATATAATGACGGGTTTCCGCAGGTGGCCGTTAATGAACGTGTACGCAATTATAGACGATAATAATTTTGATATGAGTTATCTTATCTAGCACAGCACAAGTCATTACTTTCTCAAACACGAAGGTTCACTGAGGTTCAAAGAAAATTTTCATCTCCAATAGTAAACACTCCGCACGAATCACGATGTTTTTCACTTATTGCTTATTAAAATTTTTTATTAAGGTCAGATAGAAGAGAGGTCACGTGTAAGCTGAAGTACAGCGCGTGAAACTTACACCCTCTCCTCACAGACGCCGAGGCGGCAGTGAGCTCTGAAGGGTCCCGCCACGGGTCGCCCCTGAATCGGAAAAGTTACCTCAAACGCCACCTAAGAGTTACCCCAAGCAAACCAATCTGAAGTTTCAACTCGCTTCAAATATTGATTTTTGGCTGACATCCCTAGCTTGCATCGATCTCGCCAACCTGTCGAAGGCAAAGCACTTAAACGAATCAGAATGGAGTTGTGAAAGATATATCCGCCGAGTGATACAGAAAGAAGCGTGGCTTCCTGTGGATTTCGATCGCATTCTTCCTATGTGAAAATGATGACACCATCTAATCTTGACTTAAAGTAGTTGTGCTGAACAATGTTATTCGAAATGCAATTTTATTAGTTGCGCTTGCGATCTGAAAGATATTCAGCAACGAATCAGTAATTTAGAGCTAACAGAACGAAAAGATACTTAGAAGGAAAAAGTGGCCTAAATACGAAAATATTACGATGCTCAAAAATACAAAAGTAATATAAAGATCACAGTACACATACCACCGAGGAAACTGAGGTGATTTGGGAACATGTCAATCATTGTCACGAAAATTAATCTTTTTTAGTGTTCAAATTCTTATTAAAATGTCTACTTTCCCAACTTTCGTGGAGGGTGGCATTCGGGCTAACTAAGCCTTTACATTCTAACGACGATTTGGGTCACATTTTAACCCTTTACCTATTGAATTATTATTGCGATAAGGCTGAATTTAGCTTTGTACGAAAACCTAGCTACGGCCTTATGTAGTTGCGCAATAAGGCCGCATTCAGCTTGTCACGGTAAACTAGCGGTGCTCTCATGGAAAAAGTATCTGAAGAAATATACGGAACGGAACGGCTTTAGCAAGCCAATAAACGTACATGTACGTTTAATGTACACTGAAATCTGAGCTCCAGCTTCACAACTTCCGCTTGCGAAACACACGGTACATAATTTGAGCAAAATAGTTTGAAATAATTTGAGTAGAAGTGTGCCTCCAGAGCGCCTCCCACGAGTACACGGCGGGATTGTACCTTTCACAGCCACAAAAAAGACCACGTGGTTCACTGTCATAAGGTTGTTGCTAGTTTTTCATGAGACGCGGATTGAGGCCTTATGTCACATACACATTAGGTTGAAGCGAACACTTCGGGCAAAGCTAAATGCGAGATTTTGGAGCCGCGAAAGACCAAATGGAAGACAGTCTCCGAAGGGCGTTCTATTCAACGACAATTCATCAGATTTTAAGTAGGTGTTATTTATGATTTACGTAGGTTTTTCAAGTGTGCATTATGTGATGGCGGTCACGCTGAGTACACCACAGCCGAGTTCAGGAAGGCAGGTCTGATGACGTGATACGCGTGAGATGTTTTTTTCAAACATTTTTTCTCTTCACCCCCAAAAATGGGTAAAAATTTAAATTGTTCTAGCATTAAGGCATTTTTTACAGTTTTTCCGTTTTTTAATTAAAGCTAAAGATTTTAAAATATCTGCCTGATATTTACGACAAGTAAGGCGATGTTCAGACATTAATCAGTTCCTTAAACAAAAAACGTCAGTCGCTGGGTCATGCAGGAAAGCGAAATTATTAACCGTTCAAATCCCGAAAAGATTTATTGAAGTTATTCCACTTAATTGTCGATAAATAATTCACGCTAAAAAATTCATTAATGTTTGAAATGCGCACACACACACACACATACACACACTAGAGGTACGAGTAGAGGGGACTGGGAATATATTCAGCAAGCTGCGTTAGGTTTATAATCTGTCACAATGCTTATATTCACCTCATGAAAGTGTATCTTTTTGCAGCTTTTGTATTAATGAATTTACGAGTAAGTTCATGCTAGAGATAATTTCTTCTCTCAGAAATAACATCGGTTGAAAGCGCCGTTTGTGAAGGAATTATGAAATATTCCTCATGAATAGTGCGACAAGATGTTCAAGGTAAATAGTGGCTCAAATGTTCTGATCCAGGGAAAATTCCCTAAACGCGAGTGTACTCCGTCGCTCTACCCCCTCCCGCTTCTCACATCTGCACCCCCAAATTCAGGGAAAATTCCCTAAACGCGAGTGTACTCCGTCGCTCTACCCCCTCCCGCTCCTCACATCTGCACCCCCAGCCCAGACCCCCCCTCTACTCCCTCTCCCTCGGCAGCACAAACCGTGTTCAAGAACGCGATATCATTCATCCATCATTACAGGAAATTTACTTTTCTTTAACATTCTACCCCAACATTGTTCTATAACATGAACCCAGCTTCTAAAACCTCTGCAATATCCATATAACCTCGCGTTGTGCTCTGCGAAAAACTTGAGAAATGAAAGTAATAAATGACGAATTCGACACATAATATATGTAAAATCCAACTGAGTCCTCGAACAACCCCAG
>VOMN01025913.1:0-10837 GCA_014899125.1 Orchestia grillus
ATTCAGTGTGTGCGCTGCAGCTGTCGTGGTGCACTCTGCGTGACGATTGCTCTCACCTCCCCTGTCAGAGCGGGGGTGTACGAGGAGGAGGACTTCCAGCCCGGCCTCTACGGGTACGGGGTGTGCGCGGAGGTGCCGGAGGCGCGGGCGGCGGCAGCGGTGCGCGAGGTGGAGGAGGAGCTGCAGCGGGTGGTCAAGAGCTCCCGTAGCAGGCAGGGCGAGGCTTGGGAGCCTCTCATGCAGAAGCAGGTGAGGCTCAGCAGCTCCTCTGGCATCACAGAATGGGTCCCATTTGGCAGGTGAAGTGTAGCTTCCAACAGTACAGTTCAGTTGTGAAGTCTAATCTTTTTGCTCGTATTCTGGTCTTTAAATATACTGTTTCAACGCTGTAATAACTCTTGTGTGGGTGTTGATTCTGTGCAACGATTAAAGTGTTGAAAATTTAGAAGTACCGTGTAGAAAGTTTTAGCTGTGGTTTATGTTTAAGATTTTAAGTATAATTTTAAAATTTATGGTAATCGATTAACCTTTCCTCTCCAGGCTCAAAGAGTTTAGAAAGACAAGCTTGCAATGGGTCCAAACTCATGCATGCCTATAAACGAAATAATTCCTTCTACTACTCAATACTATATCCTAATTCACGGTTTGTTGGATTTTCGGTTGGTCTCTCCGTCCCCTTATCGGTATTGCATAGGAGAATTTTACTGTACGTCGCGCTGATATGCTGCAGTGCCATAGATAGGATACTAAATATCAAATCTCTTCTCTGAATATTGCAGCCAAATGAATATCAAATTGTAAATTATGTAATCTAAAAGAAATAAAATGTTTTTCTAGAATACGATCTGAGAGTCAGAATTTTAGTTCACATAGTTAGGTTATTGTTAGTAAATTTCAAAGGAAACTGTGAGGTACACTTTTGACCCAGTCAAAACATGCTCGAATGGGAAAGTACCATTCATTTTATGGAAAAATATCGCAAGTCCCATAATTTTAGACAGATCGTCCGCCTAGAAATGGATGTAGTGAACCCCTGTGTCCTTCTCAGATAGTTATCGATGAGTCATGATTGCTCATGCTGACACCCCAAGCGCCTGTCTCCAGTTGTAATTCTGGTCCCTTGTTGGACCATAGCCCGTACCTCTGACTGGTTTACTTCTGTTCCATAATAGGAGCGAGTTTTCTTGCTTGCATCGTACGTTATCACGCTATATGGCAAGTGTGAGGCCTGAACTTCCTGGGTCTTCAATGTGGTGGCCAGCACCCAGTCTCTACTAATATAACACCGATGTACCGATGTACTCGTAGTTCAGGGATCCCTCTCACTTCGCGACTTCTCTCTATCGTTGGCTTTCATACCAAGTCGATGATGAGGATTTATTGCGGATGTACGAGTAGACAACTATGCTCATATCTTATAGTAACTGTGCACTTATATTAACGTATTGAAATTAATCCCATTGCCGTAGTGAACAACATTAGACCTAAAACGACCGAATTATTTTCGGAGTAAGACTTCATTTCGCTTTGCACGAAAAATTATAAGCAGTCCTATGTATGCAATGAATGCGGTAAGACTGCATTTAGCATTGCATGACACTTAATAAAACTCAAGCAAACGTCTTATAAACAAAACGTACCCATATAGTACCCCTGGTCTTTATGAGCTCGGAGCACGTTTGAGTAGAGGTAGCAAGCCGCTCATGAGGCGCTGTGTGCCGTGCAGCACGAGGACGCCGTGGCGCTGTTCTCCCGCGTGCGCTTCCTGAGGCTGCTGTACGCGGCGCTCTCGGCCATCATGCGGCGCGACCAGGTCTCCATGCAGGAGTCCGAGCGCTGCCTCGCCTCCTGCACCGAGCTCGTGTGCATTATGCAGAACACGGTCGGCCGCGGTCTCAGGCCCAAGGCGCACAAGGAGGATGATCCCAACAGAGGTGGGGCTGGGATTCTTCAATTAAATGTCGCCGGGGCTAAAAAAAAGTGTCACCGCGATGTGATCTATTGTGATGGTTTATGAAATATCGTACAGTTAAGTATCGTGAACCTAAGAAGGATGTTAATACGTTAATGTAGTTCATTATAAGTCTTAAGAAGGTTATGCTAGGCTATGTTTGAGAAACACTTGACGAACGGTTACAATTTGGGAACACTTTGTCGCCTGAACGTGCATTATGGTGGCGTAGTGCGTGGGTGATACTCGTACTAGCTGGAGATACGCCTGTCTGATGTTCTCTTATCCGTGGTTGTTTCGCATTCTGACCCAGCGTCCGAGCAATTGGTGAAAAACAGCATCTATATTTCAATTTTTATAATATACTACTGGATTTCTTAAATGTTCGTTCGAGATTTGAGCGATACTATCGTGCGACCAGTTGTGATGTCGCTGGGTAGCGTGAACAAGCGCTTCGAAAGTGCGTCGTAAACATGAAGAGTTATAAGAGCTTGTCAGGTCTGTGACCATTGCTGATGGGCCCAACCCTGCCGCTCTTAGAAAGTTATTTAACTACCTCAGTTGATACATAAAATACATGCCTGTTACAGACGTAATGGAACGTCCCTGATCGATAACCTATTACTGTATCATATAAAAACGTTCAAAGTTTTAGCCATCGTTAATTTTTCTGGTTATTTGCCGTATCAAACCCTTAGCGTAACCATGGGCATTTATTTCATCTTCTATATTCATTGTACGGTCAATTCCTTTGATATTTCAATTTCACAAGAACCTCTAATTTTTGATGGGGACTTTTTTTATTGATGACATTACGCTTGTCTAAGTTGGGGGCGCAGTGGGCAGCACGCTCCGCTAGGGATCGCAGGTTCTACTCCCTGCTGCCCTGGAAGATTTTCATGCAGTCACCGAGTGCTTCCCTCAGGGAAACGAGATCATACGCCCCTTATTGACCACATCTCTTCAGTGCTCTGTCGCTAATTATAGGGTAAATTGAAAAACAACATATTGTACTGCAAGTCAACTCTGTTGGAATGAAGTTTCTGTCTTTTTGCGCTGCAGGTGACTACGGCCACATGATGGGCTTCGAACCTCTTGTGAATCAGCGCCTGCTGCCGCCCACCTTCCCACGCTACACGCGCCTGCGCACGCGGCGGGAGGCTCTGCAGTACCTCGACGAGCTGGTGTCGCGCATCCGTCAGTGCGGCAAGGTCACGCACACACACACTTTCCAGCAGGCTATGGAATTTTTAGAGAAATTCAGCGAATTGGAGCCGTGCGTGCTGTCGCGGAGCATCACTCAGGTGTTGTACCTGGGCACTGGAGGCACGGGGGGTGAGGGTGAGGAAGACTGCAAGCTGTGGGGTGGCCAGACCATGGCTGAGACCCTCAGGGAGGCTGCTAAGCAGTTCATCTGCCCGCCAGCCCTTATGCCCAAGGCTCCTGTTCTCAATAACCCTCAAGCAAAGACGTACGTAGACAATTTCTTCCAGCAGTGCGTGCGACCATTCGAGCAGCTGCTACAGATGAATGGTCACAACAGGGCGCGGCAGCGGGACAAAGTGACGGAGCTGCTGCGGGAGTTCGCAGCGCTGCAGGACGAAGCAGACGAGGTCGATGCCTACCTACACAACGTGCTGCTCAAGAGCGAACAGCCTCGGCCACATCTGGCCTACCTAGGCACGTGGGTGCTGCGCCACACGCTGCGCCTCATGCTCCACTACCTCCTGACGGGCTTCTCCTTGCAGCTGTACGCGCCGCACGAGTACCACTATATTTACTGGTACCTCTATGAGTTTGTGTTCGTGTGGCTGGTGAGCGCGTTGACCCGGGCAGACGCGCTGCTGCCTGAGCAGGACGGTCCTGACCCGAGCCTGCGCGGCAAAGGCAACCGCGCCGCTCGCCACAAGACGCGGAAAACGAAGAAACCTTCTCGTCCTTACGGCAAAGAGATCACTTTTTATCAAGCGCAGCAGCACCTCTGCGGCGGGTACTACAAGGCAATGGTAGGCCTCCGAGAGGCTGGCAAGGTTCACTTGCCGCAGCAGGAGTTTGACGACGAGAGCGTGCGCTACCAACACCGCTTCTCCCCTTTCAAGGTGGTGGTGACGCCCCCGCCCGTCTCCTACCACACCTTCGTCACCATGACAGACCTCTCCAATTTCCCCCAGCCAGTCACTCCCTCTTCTCTATACCATGATGCGAGAAATCATTTTTTCAAAGCTAAAACTCTTTTGGAAAGTATTCAAAATCCTAATTCTGAGGTAAGATTTTTATTTTGAAGTTTCCAAATTGTGTCTTGTTTTTTTAGAGGACGTGGGGATGCTGTTGGTGTCATGTTGGTTTAAAATCGTGCATTGGTAGTTTAAGTTTTCTGCGATTTTCTTAGAAACAAACATCCGAAGGTACTAGATGTTCCAAACTCAAAAGGTTTGCCGACGACTGACAGCTTCTGCTGGTGGGAAAAATTTAAAGCATGCGTATCAGAATCGGCTACTGCCTTTACGTGCCTGAATCCTGGCTTTCTTAACTTCATTTGATTACTCTCAGAGTTTTTGTGGAATTTTTTGGAACCGACTTTGCACGCTAGTACATTTTAGTCGTATTTTTTGCCATTTTTATGTATCATTTGTAGACAAAACATACCGGCGTTAGATCTGTGATCTAGAAGGTTTTTGGAAGTGCTTAATGATTGTTCCTTTTATTTGGTTTTCAGTTTTGTAATGAACTTTGATAAAAGTAAATAGTTTTTCGAAGTTAACTTCGCTGTTGAGATTCATTTGGTGACTTGAAAAATTACATGATGTACTAGTTTCATAACGTAGAAGCCATTCACGTTTACACTCCATGTGCATTATTACGCAATAGCTGTTCACTAGTGGTGTTGTTCTGAGGTATTTTCCCTTTTCCGTGTTGTTCAGCGGTCATTTTCTGCCGTCATTTTCAGTTGCTATTTTTTATGTTCTGTTATCCTTATTTTTTCTTGGTTTGATGAACATTTTATTTCGCCATGTACTTCAGTAGTACGTACTTTTTTACTTGTGTTCTAAAACTGTCCCATTTTTCGGTCATGTTGTATCACCTCTACGTATGCAACAAGACTATTGCACTGCTATGGAAACCTATTTCACCAAGATGTTGTAAATAACCCAACTTGTTTGCTACACAGCTTCATTTTCAATACCAAATTTCATGTCACAATGTTTGCTTTTGTTTCAGATGCAAGCCCTCCTGAAGATAGTGAAGACTAATTTTGTGGTGATGAAGCTGCTGGAGGGCGGCCACAAAAATGATGACCCCAGTCCTCCTAAGTTTGATTTCACGTACCACACTTGCTTCCCAATTATAAGGGTGTAGCCAAGCTCTTAGCCTGAATAATTTAATTATAATTATCAAATTTTAGCGAACGCGTATCGGCTAGGTTTCATTTTCATGTTTCACTTCCACTGCGCTAATTTTATTATCGTAGAAATGACAGTCGGTCGTCACAAGCCTTCTATACCCCAATTTCACTGTACTTAATTATGTACTTTTGGAATTAGGAGCCTATATGCTTACGCAATGAAGTTCATCACGATGTGTGAATAGTAGGTATTCGTTGATATTTTAATTTGTCTAATTTTGTACAGTAGAATTATTTTGTCGAAACTTCAAACTCATTTCATGTGAATTAGAAACATTTTGTGCAAGGCGAATATGTACGGTGTTGCAGTATAATTTATAAATCTCCAAGTTAAATATTTTGACCGTCCTTCTAGTCGCGTTGTAGGTAGACATGGACCAAAGACGACGTTAGCGATGTCCTTCTATAGAAACTTCATCCAGCCCTCAAAATGTAGCTCAAATGACGCAACAGGCATCGTTTCCTTCCGCAAACGAGGGTGCGGTGTCACAGAGCTCGTTGATATTACAGTGATTTTCGGCCCATTGTGCCTTCAGCAAATCTGAGACGCCTCGACTCGGAGACTTCCTATTTTCGACCCAAGTTCGACTCGTAATTTGTTATAGAGCAGCTCCTGTGGATGTTATGCAGAAGTTTTCTGAGTGTACATACGTACGAAGTTTTTCATTAGAAAGCTATACATACTAGGTGTTAGCTAATTTCGTCTTTTAGTTTTGTCTTATTGACAAGGCATTTGACAAAATGCAGTAAACACTACGTTATCTTATATTACATGACTCGGCAATCACTTCAAAACTCACGCGTATAATTGGGTATGAATTTCAAAAAAATTGACGTGTGCGCTTTTAATGACACCTGATGAAATTGGTCTGCCAATGCGCGGAGTGTGTCTTCTGTGCTAGACTTAAGTGAGGTCTTGCAGTGAACCAATTTTTTATACAGACCTATTGACGAGATCGAGAATCGAATATGGTACGAGATACATGGATTCAATAATGCATTTGTATCGAAAAGTCGGGCTTGTTCCTTCGTTTCAGTGGTAGCCGACCTGTAAAAACCGTCTTTGAAGAACCACCAGACGGCTGCGGGTCACTCGTGTCCGTGATTTATTTCTGTTATTGTCGTTTCTTTGGTGATCGATTGTAGCATATTCTAGACTTGTTTCTGGTTTATTTATAGCTTTCGCCCGCGCCAGGATTGTTCGTTACCACCGCTACGCAAACGCAATTTACTGTCCAACACAATTTAATACATTAAAAAAATTATAAAATGCCGTTTTGAGTTTTATAATCTATACATAGTTCATGAACCCTCGACGTAATATTGCATGGAATGCTTGCGTTGCCAATTGTCTAGCAGTGACTGTATTCGACCTGGTGTTTCTTCATTGCGTACTGTACTTTCTTGGTGGTGTTACCGGAAATGTTTTGCTAAAATATCAGGTCGTAGTGAAAGTACCGCTCGTCCACAAATTGTGTGGTGAGCATAACTCATAATTGTTGCAGATTTGTTGTCGAAACTAACAGCATGTAACTTTTGGATAACCGTGCTAAGGCTTCACAGATCTCGTCATAAAATGCTCAGTTTGAGCCAATCACAAATGGATTATCCTCCATCAAGACCTAGCACGTCCTCGCTCAGTACAAGTGACTTAAGCCTGATTCAGGTGTTAGACGGAGGCAGCATGTGTCTGCTTTACTATGCACCTTACTCTGCGTATACTCAGCTTTTCTTTAGTCAATCGAATTGGAAACATTTGAATTGACTTCGGGAATAAACCAGGAATTCTAAGAAGCAAATAGGAAATAGGCTGAAGCTTTTCTTAAATTTTGTGCTTGGAAGTTGTTCAAGGGGCGTTTAAAAATTTGTCGATAGACTGACGGAAGATTGTTAACAGAGGTTAAGGTTCGGTGGAAGATTAAAATTTAACAATTTTTAGTTTTAAATCTTCCTTGATATTGAACTGGAAAACGAGTTGAACCTACGTTGTACGCTCTTTTATACTGGCACTCTAGGTCAGGAAGGAGCCAGTTGTGGGACCGTCCATGCCGGTGGAACGCTTCCCAGTGAGCTTGACACTCTGCGCTCTCCGTACAGAGTGTCTCAAAAAAGTTCACTCAATTTCAAATTACTATAACTCTAAAACTATTGAAGTTACAAAAATTTAAAAAGTTGCACATAGTTCATCAAATATTCTACATTTATGCAGGGAAAGAGATTTGAGCGTATTTTTTCAGGATTATTTTAGAAACTAACACCGAAACCTGTATGCTTAAGCTAGTTTAAATGCTAATTCCACAGTTACACTGCGCACTCGTCAGATTATTTTTGTTGTATCATAGATACGGTTTCGTATTAAATTACTACGATAGTGACATGTTGGTATTGTTATTCTTTTTATCCTTCAATGAGGCCTCTAGATGAAACTGACAAAAGAAGAAAGAGCATTTATCGTTGTGGAGTATACGGAGACTAAAAGTAATCAGACGAGTGATGACTGGAATGAGAAAGAGAATGCAACTGTCTTGAAAGAAACGGAGGTCACACCGAAGGGAACTAGAAATCAAAGTACAATTTGTAGTATTTTATTTATTTAAGGAAGGTTATCACTAATGAAGAGTTGAATGTTATTTAACATATTTTTTTAACATTTATGAAATTAGTATTTAAACTAGCTTGCGCAAACAGGGTTTTGGTGTTAGTGTCTAAAAATAATCCTGAAAAAAACCCTAAAATCTATTTTCCTTCAATTTCCCCACATAGTTGTAGAATATTTTATGAGCCTTGTGCAACTTTATAAATTTTTGTAACTTCAAAGGCTTTTGAGTTAAAGTTATTTGAAAATGGGTTAACTTTTGTTTGAGACACCTGAATAGCGCCAGAGAGCAATGTGCGCCGTCTGCGTTAATTCTGTCATTACTAAACTGACCGACTTATGCAATGCCATACAGAATTCCCTTGATTTCTCCGTATGGTTGTTTGTTCATGTCATTAGAATATTAAACCGGTGGGTGTGAAAGCCATATTCGAATGGATCATGTATAGATAGTTCGTTTCAAGGGTAATCTTTCAAGTTCACGTGGCCAGTAAATTTGAAACTTGTCTTCTTTGTGGAAATCTGTTAAAAAATTATGCTTTTAGCTACTCTGCTATTCCTCCAGTGATTCAGATATTTTGTTATTAATGTATTCTCCCTCTTCGTTTTCCACAGTTTTTTCTGTTATCAATGTTATTTTATTCGTTCGTCCCATTTGAATATGATACGATTTTAAGTAGAAGTTCCAAGAGAATAAGTCAAAGTAATGCAACTCCAATGAAACAATCCATGACAACTTAATTCGCGTTGCCTCTGGAACGCGTTGTCGTTCCCAGGGGCGTCTCTAATTTATATTGTCTTGATGTTGTTGGTCTTGTGCTGCTGCTGCTGCTTCACTGTGCCGACAGACCCAAAATGGTCAGTGAATGACGTGTCCAAAATTTGATATCTGACATTGGATTAACTCAAAAGTTGAAATATTTATCGCAAATCAGGAATTTCTTGCAGACCGTCGTAACGCCTGATTTAGATTCACTTAATTTTTGATCAAAGTAACCAATTCAAAACTGAATCACGCCTAAAATTAATTAATTTTAATGAATTCTAGCAGAACTGAAAATTATTCTGGGGAAAATTTTGGCGTCATGTGATTTGGTATGTTTATAAATTTGACATATTTGAACAACTTAGTGCTTGGCTGTTCTTCTTGTGGTATTACTGAATCTCAGAAAAAGCTGTTGAGCCTTCACTCTCTTGCTAAAATCTAGCGTCTTCATGTAATTCCGAGGCTGTAAAGTTGGACTAAGTTTCAGTAAAGCAAGAAAAATCAACGAGGGTATTTCATTTTCTGTAATTAAACAACTGTTCGACCAGGTGCTTTACAAGGTGCTCTACCAGGTGCTTTACAAGGTGCTCTACCAGGTGCTTTACCAGGTGCTTTACCAGGTGCTTTACCAGGTGCTTTACCAGGGGCTTTACCAGGGGCTTTACCAGGGACTTTACCAGGGGCTTTACCAGGAGCTTTACCAGGTGCTATACAGGGTACTTTACCAGGTGCTTTACCAGGTCTTTAGAACGCTGCGAGTTTGTAGGAACGTTTTATGTTGTATATTTCGGCCGTCTCTATACAGTGATAAGTAATTGCACACATGAAATTCTATTTTTTGTTAAACATTTAGTTAGCCAACATTCGTCGAACTCACACTGATTAAATTATACATTTTATGATGAAGAGTGAAAATATTGAGCGAAATTCATCTTTTTACAAGCACATAGTTTCATATACACACAAATTATACAGTTACGCCTTAAATTATTCATACGCTAATATTATTATATATACTTGAATCAAACCTTCAATAAGCTACTTTTCAAAGCAATACTTACACTAAAAGTTTCGGAGGTGTCTTGAATTAAAGGCAAAATAAGAGTTTTGAAAGAATTCATTTTTAAGAAATAGTGAATAATAATACCGAATGAATCATGTTCTTATTTATTCGTACCCATATCAACAACCTGTTTAGAAGCCTTTATTTTTGATAACTGCTTCCGACGTTTTCTGTTGTTCACTACGAGGTTCTTGCAGACATAAACGGAAATCATGACCATTTCTTATAATTCTTCAATATTCTTCATTTCTCAGTATAGGATATGTTTACCGAACTTTTTTCAGCCTTCGCATATCAACAACGAAGCTCGTGTACCAAAGTTTATTATCCGACATTATGTAAACTTGAAATGATAAGAAATATCCCATAGATAAATATTTTTGCAGCTCCCTATATTATTAAAGGGACAATACAGAAGTCGAGAAGCAGTACAGGTTTTCAAGCCATCGTAGGGCTAGGGAACCTGTACCAGTTTTATTTGTATTGTCCACTTCGTGGTCGCACATTAATGCACACCGATGACACAGGGATGAAAGGAAGAGAGGGTACATGGATATTTACCCATAAAATAATACTCATTTTTCCAAATTGTTAATTTCCGAGTAATGAACGCTGGAATGCAAGTTTCAGCAAGCATTGCTAATATGTATTATATCAATTAGATTCCACAATATCCTACTTTTGCCGTGAACTTGAGCTCGAAATAGCTGATAACTGATAGGCAAAGACGACGTCTTTCAGAGCAGCTACAATATATTAGAATTTGCCGAGACACTGTGCAAGACGGACCAGAAGGCTAAGTCCAATTCGTTGGTGTATGNCACCGCCGCATATTTTATCCTGAAACTCACTGAAATGATCTTTGAACCACTACTGGATCAAATTCGATGCGTGGGATGGAGTCCCGTCCTGCGTGGAAACGTAACAGTTTCCAGAGCTTTCAGTGATCCAGGGTAACATTTTTCTGAGTGGGATTAAAAGCAAACTTGCGTGTTTACTTTCACCTTACCTTCAATTTTACTTCGTGTACGACTGGCCGGGGATGGTGGTTTGGGGAT
>VOMN01025924.1:0-14200 GCA_014899125.1 Orchestia grillus
TACATATATGCATGCGAGAGGTATGAAGCGACCTCTCAATTCTTGACGAACCACCAATAGTAATAGCAAGCAGGTAAAGGTCGTTCCGTCACACTGGGACACTGTGACGTTTTCACGACTGATAATTTTTTCGCAGTGCCAGTGAAAGTTTTGGTTTCACATTCCCACGCACCAAGCACGGCGTTACTTCTCTTTAAAACGCGCGCTGCCTCTCGGCGCACGCACACCCCGACCAGACCGAAGTGATTTCTGGCGCGGCAGTTTTCCAAATCAGAGACTCGACTGGAGTAAGCAACGTGAAAGCACGGCTCATTTCGGAGAAAGATGGACCAAATTATCATAAAAATCCCATGGATAAGAAATAAATTCGACTTTTATGTTGCTCATAAATCCTGCCATAAGCAAGTCACGGAAACGTGCAGTGGCGATGCCGTGGAGTTATTTTCATGCGCTGATTGCTTTATATCTTCCAAAGAGGAGGGCATTAGTGCGAATAGAGATGAAGTGTTTGGGCTCCGTTTACGAATTAATAAACAGAAAATGTTTATCATATACTTTGGCTCTCCTTCAAGAAAAATCGTGTTTTTCAGAAAGCATTATTTTTCGCAAATGATGAAGTGCCTTCAGATGAGGCAGGGCTGAATACGCCAAGAAAATTAGATAACTTTAGCGAAAACTGAGCGTAGATTTTTTACGATTACTGAAAAATTTACCTTCAATTTAAAAGCATCCTTACTTGTCAGTTCAAAGAGAGATAAAGACTCAAAGCAGAATTACAATCCATCGAAAGTTTAAAAGTTATAATGAATTTCTCCAACGAATATTGCCTCGAACGTGTCTCTCTCGCGGTCCAGCCTGCTGTGCTGCACCGCCTGACCGCTGTGTGCATTAATCACACTGCAGGGGCTTCGAGGTGCAGTGTGCAGTGCGCTCGTTTGCCATTGAGGAGATTCCAGGTACGATCCCTGTTCACGAGCATATGCTGTTTCCCGCGGTTGCAGAGCGCTTCCTTTAAGAAACGAAGATTGAACTCCCACATTGTTGGCTGAAATTACACGAGCTTTATCAGCTAAGGTAAGGATTGTACACCTGATTTGTCGTGCGTCTGTCCGATTGGAATACAGCTCTTTCCATTGCTTCTCGTTGGAATTCCATGTTTTTAACTCCTGTAGTCAAGCAGGCCTCTCAGGCAGACTTATAAAGAAAAACTTTCAGGTGAACTCCCGTTATTCCGTTGAGTAGGCTTAGAGGGTGACAAGCGCGTTCTATTTTAGTGAAGCTTCTACAAATTTTTTGACTTTTCCTATAGCCTTGCTCTTGGTGGTCCTCTTGGACGCGCCTGCGAGTTAGAAAATGTAAATTGGACGACTGTGAAATTTTTCCCTGTTGGTAATAAGTCCAATGCTAATTGGAAGCTCAATATTGATGAAAGATGTTAAAATTAAACCAGGTGAACTTAATTCGGCACTCGAGCCCTCAAAAGCCGGTATCGGTTTTACAGATTTCGATTTTACATAATTTGTTCACAAAATAGATAGAGCATACAAATGGCCAACTTGTGTTACGTTCATTATATTGCCATCGTTTTTGGTATAAGTGAGTACTACGACAAAATATTACCGGTACGTGACATTGAAAAACAATCAATGTCCGCCAGATCAGATAATTTGAGAAGCACTGCTGGATAATCAAGGAACGAAATCGCATCTTCATATCCTACGCCAGAGTAAGCCTGATGTTCCTACGCATATTCCTACGCTAGAGTAAGCCTGATACTCTTACGCATATTACTACGCTAGAGTAAGCCTGATGCTCTTACGCATATTCCTACGCTAGAGTAAGCCTGATGCTCCTACGCATAATTCCTACGCTAGAGTAAGCCTAATGCTCCTACGTATATTCCTACGCTAGAGTAAGGCTGATGCTGCTACGCCAGCCGTGCAAGAGTTAAACGAAGGTCGGGGTCTGAGCCCTCAGAACATGCACGTTGTGACAGCTTGAAAACTTTATTTTCAATCCTCAGAAAACCGCAAATTCTTCAGTCAAATGCTTGTATCCAAATTCAGATTCACTATTATTGTCAGCTTACCGAATACTTCAAGTTTCAAAGAGTAAATTTATTGAGCCTGCAGGGACGGAGACAGCACAGGTACAGCAATGGGATGCAGAGCAAATATCGTGGCACCGTCAGAAGCTTAACGAATAGAATTACTAGGACTGATCTAGAGACCCTTTTTAAAGCAGTGCTAATGGCGATGCAGAAACATCATCAGAGGAGAAGATTTACTCGAATAATTCAACGATATTCACCAGAACTTCTCGAACGTATTAAGGCGTGGGAAAGAACGGCATCCCTTCTGAATAATATTAGTTATCTTGTCAAAGGAATTCCGCAAGATGAAAGAAGTTTCAACAACTCAAGATCTCAGTGCTTCGTGTATTTCCGTCTTCTATAGGATGGAACTCCTCGCATTGAAGTCAGACATATTACTGAAAAGCTGAGCAACGTCTGCTTAATGTAATAACGGCGACCGCCTTGACCATCAACGTTGCACGTTGTAATAAAAGCGACCGCCTTGACCATCGACGTTGCACGATGTAATAACGGCGACTGTTTTGACCATCGACGTTGCACGATGCAATAACGGCGACCGCCTTGACTATCGACGTTGCACGATGTAATAACGGCGAACTGCCTTGACCATCGACGCTGCACGATGTAATCAAAGCGACCGCCTTGACCATCGACGTTGCACGATGTAATAACGGCGACTGCTTTGAACATCGACGTTGTGCGATGTAATAACGGCGACCGCCTTGACCATCGACGTTGCGCGATGTAATAACGGCGACCGCCTTGACCATCGACGCTGCACGATGTAATAAAAGCGACCGCCTTGACCATCGACGCTGTACGATCGCATCTTCGTCTCGTGCCTTGTAAGTTTAATTTCAGCCACCTGAAGACAGTCAACAATCTCAGTGAACTTAATAAGAGAGTAAGATGCACTCCAAGTTGAAACTACATTCTTAACGAAGAATTTAATTTAAGGTGAACTGAATGAAGAAAAGAACTGTTTAAAAACACCTATCACCAAGACTGTATCTAGCAAGCACAGTGTGTTTGCTCGCAGTACTTCTAATTTTTTTCGTGAAAGAAATCGAAATAACGACATTGTCACGGTAAGCGACAACACCCAAGTGGGTGAGTTATTGTATCATTTTTACGCAGTTGAGCTGGCGGATATGTAACCCCAGGCCTAGCCTCCCTTCCCTAGTGGCGTCCCATAAGTCTCGAGACATCTCAAGCGTCCCTCGGGCGCTGCGTCTCGGAATCACCCCTCATTTTTGTAGCGTGGTGACCATTTGTCAGCATGAAATACGGTCACTGCTGACGGGCCAGCAATTGTTCGCGTGGCTACAATTGTTATTGCTGGCCTCTGCCGGAACGTTCAATGGTTCATTAATCACCGGAACGGAACTCGTTGACCAACAGCAGCGACCGCAGGTTTGTTTTTGTCCGCTCACAGTTTGACTCCAGCGTCCTAATTTGAGTTCACGTCAATTATTTGAAATAATGACCACCTAATCGCTTCCGAATTAGCTTATATGATGTTTCAGATTCTTGGTGAAGTAATTGTTTCATCAATCAGGATAATTATTGCATTTTTTTTCTAGAATGCTCTACCCGTCAACTGATTGCATCGTCTCTGAAAAACAAACCTGCTCTCGATATCAACGTTCAGTATCCTATAAAAAGGCTTTTAAATTCTTTCAAAGTAAACTCCGGTCATTAGAAAAAAATTGCCTTTCAACGGAGAATGCCCGTCACATTTTAGTTAATGCAATTCAGCTAAATTTTGTTCCATTGAGCACTAAGGTCAAAACTTATATTGTGCGGCCTCCATATTCACCATATTTGAACTCAATGAGAAATTATCGAGTTATTTTGATGCACGACATCAATAAAAATAGGCGAAAATTCTCACCAAACGTTACTTCAACGAACGAGTGAATGTACTTCTATATTTATGCATAGATGCCTCAGAAGCTGCTTCGAGATCTGTTTCAGCTCCTAAGACTAAAAAGTGACAGATTAAAGACAGAATCTTGTTTACTGGTTGTCAAACGTAGCGGATTTCATTTTCATTTCACAAATTAGTTAACAATTGTTCACTTTTTGTATAACGTCAGGTATTTTTATTCTCGCTTGACTTTCAATCTTTGTCAAACTAAAAGCGGCTAGTACGGGGTGGCCCATTAGTGGCCTATTAGTGCCGGGTGGCCCTTTTTTGATTACGATATCTTATTCTATTAGGATATCATACAACTTGGCATTCATCTTACTCATCAACGCAAGGGGCAGGTACTTCTGGGCCACTCTGCATCTAAGGTTGAGAAGCATGTAATTTAAAAAAAGGTTGGTTAGACGCACCAAAAACGCTGAAATAATAAAAATAAAAGTTTACTAGAGCTGCTCCGGCCGAATACATAACTTTGTTCGAGATGCTAATTCATTGCTCACTTGTCTTATGTGCTGTCATAATATTAGCCATCGTGTATTTATACATACAGTATATGTAATCTCTTCAAGAGAAGATTACACAAGGTGGTAGGTTAATATATACGGCTTTTCGTTCGGCAGTTTGTACTACGGGCTTGACGTTATAAATACTTAGCAAAATTGCATTTGAATGAATTTCATTGGAAACGAGTTATCTGCAAAACATTTTTTAAGGAATATCAACTGCTCAGTGAAAAAGTCGTCACAAGAATAAATTTCGAAAGCTCTTATGACCGATCAAGTTATCAGATTGGGTTGGTATACAATAGACAAAAAATGATTGAATCTCATTGCCAATTAGGTCAGTGAACGTCTTCGTTCTGTAACTTGAAGTTATCAGATACGTTGAGGTTTTTTTCACTTGTACCTCTAAAGAGCTTCACAGATTTTTCTTCCATTTCGGAGCAGAAGTTTAGGGCAGGATGTTTATCATTGAAGTATTTGAGAAATTTGGAAACGCATATCTCATGGCTGGAAAAGGATTTTTTATTAATCGAACTCGTGCCATAAAACTGAAATGTTTTTCATCCTAGCGCTGGTCTTAACGCACTCGATAAAAATTTGTCTCCCCAATCGGAATATCAATCTCCGCTATAACTTTTTTGGCCTGCAAAATTTTTCTCGTGCCACCATAGAGAACATTATTGCGAGCGGCGCTGACATGCGGCAGTGTCGTAGATAGGATACTTAATGTCGTATTGTAAATAAATGTAATCTAAAGAAAGGTAATTTCCTAATTTAATGGAATACGGCAAAACGGTATTTTGGTTAACATGGTTTGTATTTATGGATAGTAGACTTCAAAAGTTTGTTTAATAAATTCCACATGAAAGTATTTTGGTTAACATAGTTTGTTTATGAATATTAGACTACAAAGCATTTTTAATAGAATGTGACATTAAGGTATTTGGTTCACATGCCTGATTTATGAATAGTTGACTTCAAAAAACGCCATGAAGAGCAGCTTCACTGAGAAAATCTGTTCATATTAAGAATAAAAAACAATGACAAATCCCATCATCTTCGTCGGGGTACGTGCACTACTAAATATTGAAATGAACCATTAACTTACACTGTTCGGAATGGGTGTTTGTGCAAGGCATAAATAATAAAATTCCATGCATTGGTTGTTTTCCGCATTTGCCGCCGATTTGACGTTTCTGCGTAATTAAAAAAACATTCATTTGTGACTACGATAATAACTAGAAATGAGTTTCGACGTTTATCGAGATTTTTGACTGTTTAGAAGAGAAAATTTTTGCCTCGCGCCGCTTAATGAAATATGAAGGTATACCTGTGAGGTGAGGCCGCCCATCAAGGGATGGAGGAATGATCTGGACAGCACATCAAGGAATGGAGGAATGATGTGGGCTGCACATAGGGAATGGAGGAATAATGTGTGCCACACATGAGGGAATGGAGGAATGATGAGGGAAGCACATGAGGGAATGAAGGAATGATGTGTGCCGCACATGAGGGAATGGAGGAATGGTGTAGGGAGCACGTCAAGGGATGGAGGAAAATGTTAACAGCACATCAGGGAATGAAGGAATGATGTGGGGAACACATGAGGGAATCAAGGAATGATGCGGTGAGCACATGAGGAAATGGAGGAATAACGTGGGAAGCACAAAGAAGAATGGAAAGAATGATAAGGATGACAAGAAACAAATATCGAGGTCACGGCGCAGTCGAGAGAAAGCACAGTCTTGGACGATCACTGCAGTCATACATGTACGTGTTCGTGTACACTCATGCTGACTGTGTGTATTTTTGTGCTGTGTGTGTATCCGTTTCTCATTTTTGTGAGCATTTTTGTCATCTAAATTAAGAGGTTATTCGCTCTGATGTGATGTGTAAGTTATTGAAGGAATGCTCCGATTAATTAGAGTTCTCCTCGCTAATTTTATCGTCGTAGTTATGACTCAGCGTTTTTGCACGTTTCAAGTACAGGTCTCTTGGTAAGTTATTATTATGATAGTTGATACGTGGGTTTTCCTCAGCATTTACACCCTGGATCACCTTCATATGCTAGTCAATATACCTGTACAACAAGCAAGCCATCTCGTAAGATGAGCTCCCCAAGAGCACCACCCCCAATTTGTGGACCCATATTCTCCTGAAGTTCGGATCGAAATCCATCCGATCGCAAAATCATAATTCAAGGTCCCTTATTCCAAATCCAGGGGCAAAATATTGGAAAAACGAGATGAAATTCTAGACAAAGGATCGACGAGACAACATTTAGCGTAACTCATATCTATTTTTGAAGGGCCATGTCCACACGCTGCGTGCACTTCACTTCAATGAAGGATGCAGCACCCCCCTTCCCCCCCCCGCGCGGTAAGGGGAGGAATCTTGGCTATAAATCGTTCAGTGAAATAGGAAAAAGTTATTTTTTACACCTCACTTGAGGAATTGAAGGTTGTGAAGTCGGATAAGCGGCTTTATGAAAATAAAAATAGCCAAGATAGGTTCCGCAAAGCCCCGATCGAAGGAGACGTCAGGATTTTTATAGCGAGAGTTTCTAAAACTTCTCCCTCCGTTGATGATGGAAATGAAAGAGGATTAATTGGAAGTCGCGTTTGTTTAACTGGAAGGCCATTGATAATTTTTTTCAACGCAGGATCGGGTAAATCAAATTCATGTGACTCTTCACGTTATAGGATTCTATGTTGTTCGGTAGCAATTTTTCACGGGTGCTTAATTAACGTATTTCTGAACTACTACATCTGAATTACCAGCGGATATTGCATTGAATGATTCATTCACAACCCTTAATTATTGACTCACCCCCTCAAATGAATCATTTTTATAGAGGCTGACTAGTTAAGCAGCCTAAGGGACTCGCATGAATTCTGCTGAATAATTCGTCCATTCCCCAGAAGACTGATTGATTGTCTTCAGCAAATGAGTCATTAACCTTATGAACTGAATCATTGACCAGCACGTTTGATTCATCACCCTAAGCTATCGCTCTAGCGGTGCCATTCAAAGTCTAAACTCTGTTCGCGTGAACGCCCGCCGGTATTCATGCTCACACTGAACGGCTGACGTCGTTATCGAGACCTGATCGTGGTCGAGTGACTGAGCTGCAGCAGAGACAATGTTATACATAATGGATGGCTTGAAGAGGTGGGATGGAATCATGGAATGTTAATTTCGTTATCTGACGTGCGTAGGACTTGGTTGAAAGTCCAAGAATGAACCGGTCGGCTCATTTCTGTCGTCGTGATCTGCTCGAATTGTGTCACCCATGCTTTTGAAAATGAGGATAAAAATCATGTGAAAGTATAATAGTGTGATTTTCTGTATCACTGATACCGATTTCTTTCTCTGACGCAGTCTCACTGATTAGGAATACGGACCCGAGAATCTGAACCCGTAAATATTCCTACATCTAGTAGTTACTCCAAGGATTGAATAAATGACCCGGCACAAAACAAATATGTATACAAAAATTTGGTGTATTATCTCATATCACTGACTCTAATGTAATTCTGGTGGCCTACAGCAACTCGACTCCTGTCCGGTAACGCCGGTGGCCTGCTGCAGTTCTCAGAGCCACGGTACTGTTCGCTGCTGGCTGAGGACGCCCCGCTGGGCACGCCTGTGGCTGCAGTTACTGCCACGCACAAGAAAGGTGGGTTGTGGCTGCAGTTACTGCCACGCACAAGACAGGTGAGTTGTGGCTTCAGTTACTGCCACACACAAGACAGGTGAGTTGTGGCTGCAGTTACTGCCACACACAAGACAGGTGAGTAGTGGCTTCAGTTACTGCCACACACAACACAGGTGGGTTGCAGTAGCCTGTCTGACAGACAAGTCCAACAGACAGGCAGGAGACAGAGCGGATGCCATTATCCAATGTGATTCGAATTCGTGGCAATTATAGTGAAGTTATAAAGCGATAGATATGCCCATTGTGCTAATGAAACTTTGTTTCTGTGTTGTATTTTTATTATACTTGTTACTAGTGTAATATTGAAGGGAGGGGATTTGAAGTTCTCCGACATGACCCGGAATACAAAGACCCAGGATCAGATGTAATGTTTTCATTGTGCTTACGCTGAAAGAAAATAAACAGAAATTATGATTCAAACCCCGAAACTACATAAGTTGTAGTTATAATTCGTATAGTAGCTTGAATTTTGGAATTACGCCTGAATATTGCGATACGAAATTGTGCTGTTCGTGCAATGGTAATGTTGGTCTCAGATTCATTCAAAGAAAATTTAATAGGTGTGGTTAGTAAAATAATATAATTATCTAAAATTATGATCCATAACTATCGCTGAACAGAATAAGAAACACTTTCAGACGTGTTTTCCGAAGTTAGGAATGAAGCAATCACTCTGTTGAATATTTTCCAATCTTTTCGATTACAGCAGTAAACGAGCGTAACTGCTCCACTAGTGAGCGTAAAGTATTTGTTAAAACTAGTACTAAAATCGCCACATTAGGTAACTAAGATACGCGTTACATTGATGCTCGCTACAAACATTGACAAAACGCAATAGGATGTTTGATGAACATTGAACGGGTCATTAATTTGCGGTAGCCCTTCTTACGACGTCTTGTTTATCGCAGCCTCTCAAAGTATTTCAAATGGGCACAACATCGGATAAAATGGACGGCATGCACGCAACATCGGGGCCTCCCGTCGAAGCCATCCTATAAAACATCCAGTGAATTTTGTTGCGTCGCTGGCTCCAAAAAAAAAAAAAATGCCTCGATAAAATTTGTCGATTGTTTGTGTTTCGCATTTTGAAGTTTCTGGTGGAAAATTCGCCAAAGAATTCCCGGTCGCAGCGGCGGCCCCTGATTTGACGTCCCTCGACGTAGTGTTACAGATGAAGTGTCGGACTAACGTCGAGGCAAGGAGGCGCCCAAATGAAATGCTTCACTTCCTTTCAAGCTTGAAAGATAATAAAATAGGCTTATTTCAAGCGGAAATGATAGACCTGAGAATATGAAATAAAGCAATTATGCCCACGAAAATATCACTAGAATTTTATTACCTCGACGCTATTAAGGCGAAACGTACGTTTGTGGATGTTTTCCTTGTTGAGGTTCTGTGAATGTTCTTTTTATCGAATGCCAAACAAATTTCCTTACGCTTTTTTTGAACAGGTTCAGGCGAAGTCTCTGTGTCATTCACATATCCTATAAAATTTCATATATAGATTTTTCAAGAGCACTCAAGGACTCTTCGCTTTGTTATTCTTGCCAGGGTTGTTTTTACACTGGTCGTGTACATTTATTTTCGGAGAAGTCTGATACGCTTCAATGTATTATGGATAACACTCATAAACATTATCCTAAGAAACATATACAGAACTTTATGAATGTTTTATGAATAGCACTCTTAAACATCACCCTAAGATACCTATGCAGAATTTCACTCTCGCACCCCTGAAGTCGTGCATCAGAGCAAGGAATTTAATCTATTTTGCAAATAACTCCCCTGACTCTGCAGTAATCTTCATATACGTGCATAGAGAGCCAGCTCTGACGTACACTTTTTTCATATAAACAGGATCTGAGATTTAAAAATTATACTTGAGTTTCTGATACGTAATTCGCAGGTTTCTCAAAATGTAAAGCCAGTTTCATGTAAATCTTTAACCTATTAATCATATTTTTTAGCTTGCATGCCGGTAGGAATCCATTCAGAATCTTATTTTATTAAAAAAAATCTTATTCGAGTCATATCTATTATAAATACCCATGTATTCGTATACGAGTATTCAGACCATCCAATGCACACACACTTTGTATTCCTAAAAGAAGATAATCACAGTTTCAACCTACCATCCAAATTTAAATCTTAGGGATAAAGAATTCTTTCATTCACTATTTGAAAACTCATTATTTTTCTACGCGAGCGACTGAGTAAGAGTCAGCAAGGGTCTGAGTGAGCGTCAGCACGGGATCGTAACGTGGAAACATTGCGGGAGAAGTTCAGACTTTTGAGAGGCAAAAACGAACTCCCTGAGCTGCAGATCGCATGATGCGTGGAAGTCAGCGGAAAGGTCGTCATAAGCTCGTCTCTGACGACTCCTTCATAGCTCTTCAGTCTCGCGGAGTAACATCTCCAGATGGACTTCATTCAACTTTTCCGCGCGCTCTTCCCACACGAATTTTATCTGGGGCTCTGTTATGGTGCGCAGCTTTTACAAAAATAGAGGCGAGTTGCAACTTTTGCAAATGCCAACCTCCTGCTGAGTAGGAGGCCGACGCTTCAGATGCCATTGCGGTGTGTTCGGAATCAGGAAAACAGAAGATTATCGCTCGCTGCTAATCATCACGTTCGAAGCTTCTCCTAGTCAAACATTCGAGCCCTCGACACAGTTAAGAAGGTATTATTGTTATTATTATTATCCAGGCTCATCAGAATGACGGCGTAATCATTTGCGACGTCTCACATTTTCTATACGCAATTGTAAATATTTTTCAGAAAATTTAAGTTCACGGAATAATTCTCGGTTTCCCAGGCGCGTCATGCCAGAAATGCGCTGCATTTCAGTACGCGCTTGCAAGCGCATGAACAGTTCAGGGATTCTAGAGATTGGGTGACCGTTTCTTCTTCATGCACGAGTGTGACTCAATGCCATGGTTCTTTTTTACATTGCATTCAAATGAAGTCACAATCTCAGATCGCACATTTTCCTCTAAGCCCGTAATCGTATTCCTTAATTCAGTTGGTTTTTCTCATCGTTTATCATCTTGTGATCATGTAACACACGCAATACATTAGCTGGACCTGCTGGCACCTGTTTAATTCTTTGTAAAATTCTAATAGGTTCTTCTTTCTCATACACTCATCAACAGCTGCACGGAATGATTGTGAGGCAGTTTGCTAAAGACATTTAAATTTTGAGGAAAACTCGCATCTGCGAGGCGTTGAATGCGTTTCCTAAAATGCGGTGCACCATCACTTCAGGATGGAAGTCCGCACCTCTGATTCTTGTGATTCTCCCTGCGACGCCTCAGCCCAGGGAGGGGCGACGCAACTGCAATTCCAACTGATGAAGTTACCGCACCTCCAACTGATGAAGTTATTGTACTTCTGAGGAAATGATTGCACTTCTACCTGATGAAACTACTGCACTGCCAACAGAAGAAATTGTTGCATTTCTAACTGATGAAACTATTGCGTTTCTTACTGATGAAATCATGAGATAATCACAGCAGAAGTCGAATCCGACTCTTGTATACCTGCTGGTCAAATCGTGGGTAATTTTTTATGTCTAATAAAATAACTTCCAGCTCTCACAATTCTCCGAGACAAAGCAGCAAGGATTGGACCGTGCGGAACATATTTCCTTATGGGTCTCATTACATGAAGAGGCTAGAGCGCTCTCACTTATTTTTGCATTTTTTTTCCAGCGGTCTGAAAAAAGTAACTTCACGCTACTCTTTTTGTAAAGTAATTTCAAGTTATGAGCTCAAGTGTTGTGGGTTTCAGTAACTAAAAGTTTCAAGTCTGTAAAATAATTTTTCTATTCATTCTCTACAGCATGATTTTCAGGTACGACTTTTTCATTATTGTTCCTCATTTAGCGATGACGACTCTGATCGTTTGAAACTATATAAAAGCTCTCCCATTAAAAATTTAGCACTTTAACTTGCGTTGAGTTTGCTGTTACGGGGCAAGTACCAAACTAAAGAAATAACATGTCAAAGGATGTGTTATAAGTAATGGGAGACATGAATTTAATCCCGAAAGTCCAATGCCACGCCCCATGAAAATCCAGAAAAAAGTGAAACCTGAAATGGGATCCGGACGAGCCGTCTAATTTGACGCCACTGGGCCTACAGGGAAGCAAAATTCGATTATTTAATTGCATTCATTTAAATATTGAATGAGGGCCCTTCCCATCGCGTCGTGTGCGATTCCAGCTGGGAAAAAGATGCCCAAACTTATTTTCTGTCTTTATCTGCGCTAAGTTGATCAGGACTCGGGAAGTTAGGGGCTCTTAAATGTGTATGTGTTAGGTGCTATGCATAATGCGTAACGAGGACGAAATTTCAGAATATACGACTCATGTTATGCGGCAGTCCAGTTCAGCCAACCAAAATTAAATAAAGTGCTCAAGTTTTCAGGTGTCTCATGTCCCTTTAGAAATATAGGTTGCTTCTCGGTAACACTGGTCAGGACACTAGCGAAGAGCTATTGAAATAATTGTCAAAACTTGAATGTTAACTTGGACAAGTCTATTTGCATTGACTCATAATATGGATTTTTGGTATTAATGATATAATTAATGAATTTTTATTGTTAGAAAACAATGAACTCTTCCTGGACGTCGAGTAAACTAAAAAGTTTTTTTTTTGTTGCTCTTATGTTCTTTTGGGAAAGTCAGTATTCTTCAGAAGCACTAAAACGTGTCACAGCATCCAACATTTCCCGTTACTGGCCTGTTTCTGGTGTACCTGGTGTACCTGGAGTACTTGATGTTCCTGGTATACCTGGTGTACCAGCTGTTCTTGGTGTACCAATTCCCAGTGTGGTGATGTAAAAGGGTACAACCACTGCACCTTTGGTACCGAATGCTGGCTCTCTACAGGCACTACCACTGTGGTTTTTGTACATGGTGCTGGTTCCCTTCAAGCACTACCGCTGTTTTTTTTGGTACTGTGTGCTAGCTCTCTTCAAGCGCTACCACTGTGCCTTTGGTACAAAGTGTTGGCTCTCTTCAAGCACTACCAATGTGTTTTGGTACCGAGTGGGGAAGTACTACCACCTGTGTTGTCACGCACTTAGCTTCGCGTCACAGAATTAAGGATCGAAAAAATACCCGGGGGTAAAAATGCTAAGTTATTAAACAGTGCAGTTCAATTTCAACTGAACAGGTCTGCCATCCTATACATTATTTTCCCTCAGTTTTAAACGGAGGACCTAACTCTGTACAACCTGCAAATGTTACTTCAAAGAATAGGTTCCACAAGATAGTTTCTGGTGCATATCGATCTCATTTATATTGATTGGGCTTTGCTGTATCTTTCACTTCATTATGATACTTCGCTTGAATCCTGCGTCATCTTTATTATAGATGCAGTAGATTGTAGTCATGTGAGATTCATATGTTATTATTTGATTTCATAAGGTCATTTCCAGAACCAAATATTTTATTACGACAATATAATAATTACGCTCAGGTTTGGACGGAGAGCCAGCTTGGATCTACGGCTGCCGATGAAGCACTGTAGATTTTTTGAGGATGTTAGAAGCTCATCAATCACCTTTGCTTCAACGAATTCATTCGATATGTTCCTATATCTTTTCAACGAAGCATAAAAAACGTTTCTTCAGCAATTTTCTTAAATTTTTAAATTCAACTGAAATTTTAGAGCTTATTAATCCACATGAAGATTCACTATCAGAAGTTTCAATTCGACTTCTACACTTAATTTTAAAGCTGTTGTCTGTTGTTCGTGTGAATCATGACTTTTTCATTATCATTTTGCGGTCTACATTACGTATAAGAGAATCCAGGTTGCAATAGCCCATCTTCACACCGCAATTTTTATTTTATGAAGTATGCACAACGATCACACAATGTTTTTACGATAATTAAAGCTGTAGTAGGCTATCTTTGCACTGTAATTTTTATTTAAGATGTTCTTCGA
>VOMN01025928.1:0-15999 GCA_014899125.1 Orchestia grillus
TCATGAGCTGTTCCTCAAGACTTCTCTTTCTTGTGCAGAACTTCTTTCAGCAAGTAATAAATTATTTGCTGAAAGGGGCAGGCCGCCAATTATTGCGTGAGTTATTTACAATGCCAGGAAGATGTCAAGCTTTTTAAGAACTTGAAATGGCGGAAAAGAGTGAAAGACACCCGCAGCTGCTCCAATATTTTGTAATATACATCCCATAGGGAAACCTAAGCCGTAAACCAAACATTGTTTGCAAATGAGCATCTTCGAGTCCCAGCGAGAACCTAATTTTGAATTCTAACAGTTGTGTAAAAACATTTTATTCTTTTTCACAAGGTATCTGCGTCTGAATAACTAATCGAAGCCAATAAAAAAAGTTACAGGAGAGGTTACTTCTAATTGTATCGGTGAATGCTGTACGGATGCAGGTTTCCCATAAGAAATCTCAGCAAACTCTGTACGAGACGTTTAGTATAAAATAGTGGTAGGCTTTTCATGATCAATTGGGCAAGCAATTGATGCTGTAAGTGATCTAAACTTTTGATCTTCGCGTTGTTAATAAGACGTTTGAATAAACACCAGTCCCGGTAGCGGAATTGAAATCGATATCGTTAATATGAGACAACAAAAATATGCATTGCATAAATAAAATTGGGAAGACAAACTCATCCGCTTCGCTGTTTCTCGTTGTTTGTGCTGCTAAAATCAAACTGGATTCGTAGACAATGGCCGCTCGAAAAATTTCTCGTTTGAACATTTTTTGACCCTTGAACCAACATTTGGGCATTTTAGCGTGATGAAGTACTCCAGGTACGCAGTTCAATACAATGAATGCTTTAGTGCATTTACCCTTGGAAGCCTTTTAGGTATATTCCTGTCATATTCGGATGCCCATGAGACAAAAATTTTACTTCATGCAGGCTAACGTGAGTCCATCGGACTTTCGATTGAGATAAATTGATTTCAAAATACGATTAAAGTAACACAATTGTTCTTCGTTCGACGTCAATATCATGTGTCGCGATTCTAAGGTAATACACGGTATGTGCCGTGAATAACAGTTTTGCATTTTATTTTTTAAAAGAAGTTCTTTTTCATTCCACGAGCAACGCCACTTGTCAGTGACCCCTCACTCAGACGTTATAAAATGTGGCATTCAGTGGAGAAAATATGTTCATAACACAACCTCTGCTATGCATTGAAGTAAATGGGAACCGTGTACGTAATAAAAATCCATAACCTAAAAACGTTTTTACTGTATGAGAATGTTTATTGTTTGAAATATGAACTATAGAATAAGAACCATAATTGACACAATTAATAAAACGAATAAACTCAATTATTGATACCCCGACGAAAAAAGTACGTCCATAGATCGTTGTTTTGTTCAGCTATTTTCGTGTTTATTCATTTGATAAGTTATGGAGGTATACTTCAAGGGCATTCTGCATGAGAAAGAAGCTATGTCATGCATGCGCACACACAATTGTTGTAACAAGCAAAGACATGAATGAATTAGGCATTCAGTAGTCTGTCGTAGACCATAATAAAGGTGACAGAATATCAAGGGAAATTTATGACAATTTTAGACTATGAAATGTTGGAAAGAACAAAATTTTGATTGTAGGGTGTGATAGTTTTTCAAAACGAAAGTAATTCTAATTGTTGGTTAAGACGTTAACAAAAAATTACTGTTTAATTGGTACTTTCTGTCGCTGTAGCTCAGATGCGTAAGTAATCAGAGCTTATCTAAGAATTAATCAGGTGGTTTACATTTATGATAAATAAATATAACGTAAAATCATACTATTCTGAATGAAATATATTTTTTCGAGGTTACACAATAGAAGTCTGATTGAATATTAGGAAATAAATATGTAAAGTATTTAACGTCTAATACTTACGAATAATATTTACGAATGAATCACACTGAGAACCGACTCATCACATCACTTCCGTTCAATTGAGTTGTTGAATAGAAATTTTTTCCGAAAGTACTTCCAGCAGCACCCGTATTCGCTTCAAGCCGCTATCAGTCAGTCTCAATCGAATGATTTACTAGACTATAATTAGCTTTTTTGCAATGTTTTATTATTTTTGAATTATATTCGACGAAATAAAACGTAGACTACACACAAGTTTTCGACAAGCTAATATTGGAATATAAAATGCCACGGCTAAAATTTTCGCAATCACTAATTTTTGCGTCATAATTATTACATATTGTCGTCACACATTTTGGCGTTACACATATTGGCGTTACACATATTGGCGTCACACATATTAGCGTCTTTGGAACTGGGTTTCCATAATAGAAACTCCGTCACGTGTAAAGTGCGCACATACACTTACGATAGCTTGTGTGACCTTCGACTAGCGGCACTGGTCTAGCTGCCTGTACTGGATACCACAGGCGTCTCTTTCACAAGTAGGTTATTTACACAGGTGAGTTAAATAGTGCCACATATTTTAAATAATGATTTTCCTAACTCGGGCAGCTGTTATGCTCTCTGCAAAAATGACACAGGTTTTAATAGTACTAGTTACGTTTTTGAAAGTGCCTTTCATTCATAATTGGCGATAATTAAAATAAAAAAAACACATCGATTTGAAATGATGTTAAATATTATTACTCTATATATTTTTAAAATGTGACTTGCGGGTAGACTTAGTGAATTTGTCATTGTGTAAAAACACAAAAAATGCGAGGCTATGAACATTTTTTCCGTAGTTTACGAGTCACACGGGCTGGTTAAGGACGCGCGTGTGTGTGCACGTGCACGCGAAGGGTCACGTGCGCACGTGCAATTGTTGGGAGAGGTTTATGCAAAGACATTCAAGTAAAAACGCGTCAAATATGGATCAGTGAACACTTTTTCGGAGCAGGCAAGGAATGCAATTTTTGGATAAAAGGGAAATTTGCACCAGCGACGTACACACGCTCATACGCGTACGCACTAGCAGCGTACGCGTGCTCATACGCGTACGTCCAAGTGGCGTACACACGTTCACACGCGTGCAAGCGTACGTAACGGAAGTGATGGCATCAGTGGAAGCGTACGTAAAGGAAGTGATGACATCAGTGGAAGCGCACTTATAATGGAACCAGTAACGTGAATAGAAATATTCTTCTCTGGCGTAGTCCCCTTTTTTCATACAAGTAAGAAATAATTGAAAGATAAAAAAAATCGTTCATTCCGAAATCGTTCACAAACAAAGCAAGGAACCACCCACTCGGATTTTCAATGAGAAAATTATATATATATTATAATATATATACATATATATACAAGCTTAAAATGTAAGAACATGTGATCTTCAACGTCTGACGTGCCTAATTTTGCGGCTATTCGATTCGTGTTCAACAATTTCAGTTTCAGGAGTTCAAAAAAATTACGTGATGTTTAATCAAAAAACACGATTTTCGAATACTTGGGGTAAAATATTTTGAACACAAGCCATCGAATAATGCTCAAAATATAAAAAAACGCATAACGTCATGTGTTGGAGTCTCATGTACTCACTCTTACACATAAATAAAGCTTACTGCGACTGCAGTGTGCGTTCGAACAGCAATTAATGACACGCACATGGACGGAAACTGCACCGAATTAGGGTGATCGTTGAAGGTACGTACTACTACTACTACTCATTGCGCAGAGACGGTGCGCAGGTGGGCGGGTAGGGTGAGTGTGTGGTTGGCGCAGACGCGTGGGACGGTCTGAGCAGCGTTCGTGAACAGAACTTCATAGCAGCGGTGGACCCACCCGCATTCCACCCTCAAACCAGTTGGACGTCGAGTACTTCAATAAAAAGTCATCGGGCGAATAAAAACTTTCTGCTGTGCAGTATGCATCGTGTTAAATGACGAAGATGATGCTCATGTTGGTTTTGGACTATCATGGAGATACATTAGAAATCTGGGTACTTTGGTTTATTAGTGAGTGTACTGTTTCGTTTTAGATTATTGGCTACTTACGAGAATACTTTTTTGACGCCTAGGATTCCAATTTCAAGGTCTTCTTAATAAAAACAGCATCGGTACTGAATTTTGAGTGTTAAATATTTACAAGGGACCAACGCTGTATCCCTTGTTTTTTTACGCTAAATTCTCTGAAATGACCTTAAATTTTTGACGAAAAGATGAAAAAGAATTCTGTGCAGGGCTGTCTGTGTATGGTCTGAGATATGCAACCCTGATAAGCGCTCTCACTGAGCAGGCAACTCGGCTGATAAGGAAGAAGAGAATGAGATAAGGAAAGCGAGGATCGGAAGGCCTATGCATTGGATACTGACCCTTCAATTTTTAAGGACGCCTCATAAATGAAAGCAAATATCGCTGTATCAAAGCACTGGGACCGTAGCACATGAATAATACGGAAGTGCTGCAGCATTTCATCATCTGTTGCTTTGAGGCCATGGCATGGAAAAGCACGCATTCCAGGAGCCGTGGTTAACATGTGTTTGTGTCAGGCTGAAAGATCGTCTTCATGATTGAAATAAACAGGATCTCGTAAACATAGTTTTAAGTATATCTCTGGAAACGCTCTCACGAATGAATTATGACGACAAATGTGTATTCAATAATGGATTTAAAACGTGCTAAAAATTGAGTTATTCGTGAGCTTCAAGTTATAGTTTCAAACCACGAGCGTATTTGAATAGTAAATACATATGTTACTGCAGGCACACGTCTTGAAACTCTCTGTTCAGTGTGACGTATAATTTTAAGGAGAATGATTTTTAACATCCTGATTAAATCTTGCCCCGCAACGCAAGCAACATCGCCGAATTGCATAACGTTGAGGTTGATGTATCTACTCGTATATTGCATATACATTATAGCAGGTCAGTACATGTATGGCACATATAATAGCAAGTAGGACTGCTACAAATAGGTTACTTTTCGGAGATAAGAATATGTATCTAGTCAAAACAAATTGTCTTCAAATGAATTCACTTCTACTGATGGGAGTGTTTGAATTTGTACCTCACCGACTGAAGGCTGGGTCACATTTATTTTCGGTTGTTTAAAGGTAAAAATTCCTCAGCCAGGCTATGCCTTCCAGAGGTTTGAATCGTCTGGAAATTTCGACTCCCTACTGATAAATTACAAACGCGTAAATTTATTTTAGTATCTCATGGCAAGACTATCAAATTTCGTTAATCTTCAACTAAAATATTCCCAAATAGACGATATTATACTTGGATTGGTCATGCATAAATCTTTCAACTTAGTTAAATACGCACGAAACAACGGTTCATGAAGCTGAAAATTTTACCATTTCACATTTTTTCCAAAAGGCCGAGTACTTCGAGCACTTCTATTGAGTGCCCCCGCGTTCAGGTACTTCTGTGCCGCCTTCAATCTTCTCAGCGCTGTTAAGTGCTGGCAGCTACATTCGCGTGCTTTAAAAAGGCATTCCAAGTTTCTCACTGCAAATTGACACTCCCATGGACTGGAAAACTCCAATCGAAGGCGCATTGAAACTTTGGAAACTTCTTCTCTAGAGGGAAGTTAAGGGGCGAGATCAGTGCAGTTCTCTCTAAGTTTCCTAGGAAATATTGCGCTTTAGGCAGGAGGCTGGCGAAATATGTAAACAAGAATACGAAACTTACGGACGAAGTGTTAAAGTTGGTTGAGACTCCGGACCCTTTGGGTACTGGATTATGAAAAATGCCAGTGCTGCATGCGTGAAGACGGCCGCCATTACCGTAGCAGGGAATTTCGAAAACCTGCTCTTGATATCGAAGTTGCGATTCATTATTATGTTACTGATTCATAAATTCAAACTAAGATAACGTTTGGAGGAGAATATTATAGTGAATAATCCATAACCAGCAATTTTAAAATATTTTATTCAGGAAAATATGAAAAAACTAAGTAAATTTAGAAGTTGTCCTCATTCAGTTGGCCAAGTAAGAAACATTTTTTTTATCCAAAGGCATCTAATTTTAGTTTCGCCGAGTTTCTTATGAATATATTAAATGAATTTTGCAAGTAATATAATACTAGAGCGAATACGTGCATGATCTTTCATACGTGATCGCAAAAATGAACGCGAGGACCTGGATGACATGAATGTAACGCATTGAAACGCTAACTCAAATTTTATTTTAGGAATATTAATTAGCAACTAGTGTAGATTCGGAGAATGGATTCAGTGTAGCCGCGAATACAATAAAAAGGTGTTCAATACTCTGTGGATATGACGTTCCATCAGCTACTGTAGTTGGGTAAATTGGTGGTCACCTTCACTCGTTGGTAATGACGTAAATAATGGAACAAAAAAATCGTCAATAAAAAATTTGAACTTGGTGCTGAGCTGCAGCGAAGGAAATTTATTCAACACATAAGAAACAGCAACGCCTTCAAAAAGGCATTGTTCATTTCAATGAATGACTGCGATTCACGTCATAATGTGGTTCTAATTTAATAAGTTAAAGTGTTTCACCAACGTTAAAAAATTACGATCAACTGCTATCCATAAAAGTAATTGCAAAGAACTTAGGTGTCACTCGAGCTTCCAGTGCATATTGTCATTCTTTATCCTTAATATCAAGTTTTCGTAACTTGGATCTATATCTTCGGCAACCTATGAAATTCGAAGATAAGTATTAATAGTAAAATACTGTCATGATCGACATTATGTATTAACGCGTGATTCAAACGAATATTCCTCAAATTATGAAGCAAGAGGCTCAGCGTCACTTGTATGTTCATCGTCTTGATCCTTTGTCTGAGATTTAGTTATGTGCGGTTTCCACATGGTTTTGTACTTATGAATTTTGTTAGCAGAAAACGACTAACATATGTTTCTGAATATATGTGCATATACTTTCCCACAGGCGCTGACCGTTTTTGCTATATATCACCACCATGCTGACCGGTATCTCTATTGACCGGCAGTAAACTTATTTTGTGCATTAATGATTGTGTTAATATATCACCTGATGATTGGTTGTTGGTATGGTCGCATTTGGCTTGTCATTAACGAGTATTGAAGAGAATGTCGTTGAGGTGTGATTTCATTATGTAGGGGCTCTCGTTGTGGTGACATCCGATTCTTCAGTAATCACCTAAATAATTAAAAACGTAACCTAAGTTAAGGATATCTCCTATTGAAAGTTACCTCTTCCCCACGCAAACCGAGCAAAAACAACTTCCTGGTATGGAAAAAACCTATAAAAAGAGTAAAGACGTGAAGTGAAACTTTTGAGATTTCATCGAAAGGCACTCACCACAAGCCACAAAATCCTTTATTTGAAACAAAACTCTCGGTACGGAACAATTTGTTCAATGTTCAATGACTATTCACAGAATTCAGTGGCATGCAATTTTTAATTACAACGTAAATTAAATTTATTCTCTTTCAACTATCATCTTAGGTCCACACACTGTTTATGAGTGCTGTCTTAGCAAATTAGCTAAAAAAAACTTAAGTTTTGAGAATTGACATAGCTCATACGAATTACGAATAAACCATAAGCTTCATTATATTCTCACAGCGTATGGCATCTACATTCAACCAACTAATCGCACTACGCCACTGCGGTTAAGAAACTCCGATCAAAGTCCTGAATATAATAAATCTGAACTATTATCGCTCAGTTAAGTCGTCGAGGTGAGCGGTGTGTGCAATTAAGCAAACAAGAGAGCAAACTCCAGTCAAGTTGAGCGACATTCTCGCATGGAATCCAAGAGAAGGAAAGCGTTGTAAGGATTAAGCCGTGCGCCATACCTCGTGTGGAATCCAAGAGAAGGAAAGCGTTGTGAGTATTATACAGTTGTTGCTCTTCCCTCGGGAAATTTCATTTTTACGGATATCGGACGCAGCGCACAAAATCTATGCATCTGTAAGCGCCTTAGATACCATCCTACTGGTCAGAATGTCCTGTACGAGAGTGCGGAATAGTCGCATGCCAAATGTTCCCTCGTTCCCTCGTTAGTGAGAAGTTCAACACTACCAATGATCCTCACCCCTGAACAGCCTCATGAACACCAGAGGCAATGAACACACGATCACACGTCACATGGCTGCGCCAGTGTTGCAGAGAGCTGCAGTCACGCTGCTGCTGAGTCTCAGGAGAGCTCTACCTGTATGGCATAAGTGCGTGCCCAACGAGAGACGCTGTAAATGAGGGCTCATTCTAAATTTCACGTTCGAAAATCAAGGTGCGGTAAAGTATTGGGTGTCCGAAAAACTCAGAGGACACAAACCAGAGTGTGTTTTAGAAATAGGTTTCGGAATGCTTATCACACACGAATCAAAGTGGGCTGTACAGCAGGGCATTCAAAAAGTTTAGCATACACGAATCAGAATGGGTAATAGAACAGGGCATTCAAAAAGTTTAACAAACACGTATCAAAGTGCCCTGTAGAGCAAGGCGTTCGGAATGTTTGAGCGCATAAATCAAGGTGTGCTTGGTGTTCGAAGAGGCATGGTTAATTTTTAAAATTTTTGGAAAAGATTTTCGGGAAATTGTATTGATTCATCAAAGAGGCTCTCACACTCTCACTGACTGACTTTCAATCGAGCAGAACTTTCATTTGCATTTAATCGTCGATGATGACATACGAAAGTCAAGAGTTGTAGATACTATTGTATTAAATAACGGTCATTTATACTATTTTTTCGAGTCGTAAATTCACCAGGCATTTATTAACAAACTCCGTAATCATTCTTTTTGTTCATTTTCATTCGCCAGTAAAAAGGTACCAACGCACGTGACTCCAGTAGCTACAACTATGATACACAATTATGGAAAACAGGCGATATCTTCGATCTTTACTGGAACAAAAACCGATCCAGGCAGTTGGTGCATCGTCAGACTTCAGTGTCTGTGCGAGTGCTGCCACGATCGCCGTAGCTATGGCCTTTACCTCGAATTGACGCTAGTCCGACCAAATAGAAGCGGTGACCCGCCAAGCGCTCACCCTATCTCCGCCAGACAAAATCCCACCATGACTTGCAGGATGTGGGGGCTCGATCACCACTAATAAAAAGATGTGAAAACAATCCACGGACTCTGTGGACCAAGTTTTTACATTACCGTGAAATTTTAGGCGAACCTTTGAGTTCATGGCTCAATGTTAAAGCAATAGTTGACCGAATTTTCGGTGACCGCGCAGAATGGCTTCGTATTATTTGAACCTGCGGGATATTAATGAATAAAAATGTAAATTTCGTTTGTTCAAATATTTGTTCGAATATTCGCCACGAAGTCGAAGTATGTCAGCATGAATTCAAAAAATTATTGGTTTCATGGAGGTACGAGCTCGTGAAAAGTTCTTATTAGAATCGAGGGGCTTGGAGAGCAGCATCCTAAGCCGAAAATTAGTGTAAAATTTTGTAATTTTGTTTCTAGCTGACTTCTTTTCATGATAGGTAATTTTATTAATAAAAATTCAGGGTTGGCGCTAGTTGTACTAATGATCATTTACAGTAACTTTATCCCATATCCAATGCCGATTAATTTTAGTTATTCCCCTGCAGCAAGAATCAAAATTCTTACTTGAAACGCCCGCATCTCTCCATGTAGAAGTCACTGTCTGCTCAGCGATCCCTCAGAGAAGACAACTCCTCTAAAGACTTTAAGTTGCAGACTTCTCACTTTAAGGAGATTTAAAATACCAATTTACTGCTTCTCTATAAGTTTGTTGGCCGGCATTGTGAGCTCAGAGAGGCTTGTAATAAAATTTTTTTAATGAATACCGAGAGGACATTTTTGCCGACTTCATTAGAAGACGCTAATGATTTAACAATAGCGGCCTCGAGCCTTCCTTTATCAGCGTGGGTGTTTCCAGGCCATTTTTGATAATGCCGGAATAAAATCCTGAAAGGTGACTTCATTTAGAGAGCATAATTCTCCTAAGACAACTAAGGATGATATGTGTAGCCTTATGTCAACGTTGAAAAAGTATTATGAGTTTTTAAGAAAACCAACCTAAAGTTGAAGGGATGTTTGTTTCATTCAACTATGTAAAAATATTTTTAGTAGGCTTTACGAAAAATCTCGAGCCTAAAATATTATGAGATGAAAATAAAAGCTCATGTGAGTAGAAGCACTTGTTCAAAAGCTTCAATGATCAAAATGCAAAAGCATCGCTCTTTTTACATAACTACCAGACCGTAAGGCTTCAATGCAATTAAGGTTCCTATAAAGCAAACATTTACAAATAGTTCAGAGAAAGAGTAGGGGTTTGGAGTATTATTAAAGCTGGGGGTATTATTCGCGTACCTCAGTATTGGTTCTTGAAATATTATTGAAGCTGGAAGTATAATCCGCGTACCTCAGTTTTGGTTCATGAAGTATTATTGAAGCTGGAAGTATAATCCGCGTACCTCAGTATTGGTTCATGAAGTATTATTGAAGTTGGTGGTTTCGCGTACCTCAGTATTGGTTGCCATGCTGAAAACCGAAAGTGTCCAGAATCGTCCCCATTTGGATTCATTTCTCTGATGGAATACTTCCCAGTCTAACTTCCTCGCGAGAGCATCCATAACCATTCATAATTATGGCTGCCTAAGCAGAGATATCGCAGCTTCATGGTCGATTCATCGATGGAGCGGTGAGAGAGTAAGAGTGGGTTACCACAGGTGAAACTTTTTTTTTGGTCCTGGAACACCTGGTAGGTCTTGATTCAGTTCATGTCTGAGACATTCACCAGTTTTGGATCGCACTTTATCTCGTAGTGTTTATCGTGAGTAGAACTTCATTTAATTTCAGACACTTGCCTATCGCGGAATATTTGCACAGTCTGGAACCGCTTCAGACCTCGCCATGTTAAGAGTACTTGTGTATGCCCAGAAGAAGACACCACTTACAAATTATCAGTATATGTAACATATGGATTTACCTGAATAATTAATAGATTGAAAATTTAACCGTTCGTATTTTTTTTATTCGACCGATTACCTACAGAATCGGATACAAAACTGTGCAAGCCAATGCATGCTAAATTTCTCTCATTCAAACCCTCTTCCGACCGCTAGGCAACCTAGAGCGTATTTTATGATTAACAATCCAGAGAGATCATATTTCTAAGAGCTCAGGGATTTTATCTCTCCCATTAGAATTTTCAATTATGATGCATATCGTTAACACTGGAAGCCTACCTTAAATTCGGCTAACAATGACAATTTCCCCCCATTTTGAGTTTCGACATGTACGTTTCGCCCTACAGCTCGACCCATCCATTTAATGCCCTCTAGCAATGTTTAAATATTTAGAGCCAAGACTTAATACCAAAGTCATACAGTCGGAATATCTTTAATAAGCAGCCTAATTGAATGCCTAATTCTCAATTAAAAATATATATATGCAGGAAATTACTCCAAATTCAATTTACAGCTCAAGAAGTTAGTAGCTGTCCTGCGTATTGATTATTAATTAAAGATACGAGGATGGTAGCAAGTGGATAAAAAATGGACGAACGCCCAGATTTGTCAACAACAGCAGCTACGCCGGACAAACTATCTCTTCATTTGTAAATGACGAAGAAAATATAATTTTTCAGCAGGAATAAAAACGAGTGAAAAAATTGCAATTTTGTTCAACTTCTATTTAATGTGCAAGTGTAACCAAACTTCATGTTTTGGAAAGCTACATTGCAAAGATTGTTGCATGGTATAAAGAGCACGCCATTGCCAGTCCTTATTGAAGAAAATTTAGCGAAGAAACATTTCAGAATAACATTTCAAAGTAAATGAGAATCATATAAGCGATGACCGAGAACTGCTCTGTAGCTCCTGACCCAATGTTTACAAAACGCTTTCTTTTCGACTAAGATTTCTGTACTATCAGTTAGTCAAATTTAGTTAACTTGTACTACGAGTATCTCAGTTCATTGTACCAATTTTCCACTCATATACATATATCAAGAAATGCATATATCTGTAGCTGGCAATGGATAATGTAGGAACAGACGTTCAATAATTTTTCATATCGTCAGTGCCCCGATGAGAACATAAGGCGTGGGCTATGACTTATGCACACCACTCCATACGACGTACAGCTGCTCGATGGCAGGTCCATAAGTCAATGGGGGGCTGGAAATCATTAAATTAGGGAGGCTGGCTGCAGCTCCGAAATTTCTACAAGGTTCCGTATTGAATCGCCTTCCATTTTCGCCTTCTTTTAAGCTGTAGTAAATGGTCGTCACATTAAAATGTGGCGTGTTAATTAGGTACCGATTTGTCACGCTTTTGAAGTGGTTCCAAGTGGAACAATATTCCACAGTTTTCTGGGAGCTAAAGCTCAAATATTTCTTGATGCCTAGCTTAGAAATGTACATACCCGTCATTTATTACCACCTACACTTCTGAGTTGTATTCTTCGGATAATTTTCACTCTCGCTGTAAATTTATTCACTTCACTAAAGCTCGTGAAGCATGTTTTTGTACACCTGCTGAAGCAATTCATATTTCTATTATGCTATTGTGTTTACCATCGGCAGGTTCTCGATAGCTTGTTATGTACCTGAACCTTTTGATGGGAGATGCATTAGTTTCTGAATGCTGGAATAGAAAAAGCTAAGAAAAGTTTAGAAATTCTCAAAGATCAAGAATACTAGATCGTTCCTTGTTAATGTGAATGATACAAGATCTTCCTGTTTCCCCAGTGACTTCAGCGGCATTAAAAATTATTAAAAAGCTTTTAGTTTTTTCGTGGGTGAAAAATTGACAATGGTACGTTAGTTTTAGTTGCCTTGTAAAATAGGTAGTATCATTTGCAGCGTGGCAACAGGAACTGAAGGGATCTAAAATTGCAAGACACTAATATGTATCTCAGATTTCTGTGATGCCAGACCATATATATCATTTCACAGTTACCTCGCATCATCTGGGGCAATAAATACCAAAAATATAAAAAATTATATGAGTTTAAGTGATGTTGCACCCACGCTTGAAAATTTTATGAATTGGTTATAATAACCACTGAATTTGCAAAAATATACATTATTACATAAGGGCTACTGATCTTTATTGATAGTAAGCCCTGTAGCATTTCTTCGATTTAAAAAGTCTAGATACGGAACATGGTACAGAACGTCTAGAGTTTATTACTTCGATATTCTCATAAAAAAAACGAACATCAATTAAACGGGCACATAATTTACTTCTCAATGTGGATATTGAATGAAATTTTGCTTCAAAATTTGGAGCGACAGTGGTGGAAATTAAGGTTTAAAATATTAATTTTATGTGGATATATTTGTTTGAGAATGAAGAAAAACTTACCACTTTTAACCAGCCGTTTTTGGTTAACGACTTCTTTTCCTTCTAATTTTTCAGGGGTTTAGATGAGGTCGTGCGAATTGAGGACAATATTTTCTCCTTGCTTTACCATAAAATCATTCAGATGCGTTCAGTTAAAACCAGGGATATAATCACGCATTCGCAGTGGATATATTATATTTAAAGTCACTCTTCTGTGGCAACACGCACTACAGTCGCTTAATCGAGTTCACTGATGTAATTCAAATTTATTAGGATTTTTCTACGAAAAGTGAACGTAATTAAAAAAAACAATTATTGATTCATCTTCCAATCGACAAAAAATTCGAAGGAATCCTTCCGGGAAACCTTATACAGATGGCAAATTTACCCAGACAACAGAGCAACAAAAAAATATGGCTCTGTTTCTCGTCATAAAATTTCATACGAATTATACGCAAACATTATTCAGTCAAGTCAACAGGCCAACTCAAGTCGTTGAAATATTTTTGTAGAACTTAATGATCAATCAGTTTGTTTGCAAGCTCATTCAGTCTAATAACTGCAGAACCTGAAATCGGCAGCTACTGGCCACTCGTAAACACCGTTGAGGAAACGCCTCTGCCCAACGTGAGTGTGTTAAGCCGTCGTGTTTCAGAATTGAATAAAGCTGGTGAATATAATCATATCAAAAATAAAATGCAAAGGAGAGACAGATGTCGGAAGGACCTTTCCGCATGATTGCACTAGTTAGTGGATTTTTCTTATTTTGTTTTGGTATCTTAATTAGTAGCTAATTTGAAATCGACAACAAGAAACTTCTAAAGAGGGTCACAGCGATAATTTCGAGCCTCTGTGCTTTGTTTCAACTCAAAAAGACGCACGAAAAACTTTTCATCGAGAACATTTGCACCAACGAGTTTGCATAAATAATCAAATCCCAAGTGGATATTTTTGAACCGCTGTCGAAGAGCAGAAGCATCCAACAAAAAAATATACATACATTATTTCCTGTGCATTGTTTGCATGGGACCCTTCGTAAAACTAAATAATGCACATCAGATGGTGCGTGTGCGCAGATGAGGCACATATGCAGCAAGTGATTTGGATAAAAACCGGTTTCCGCATCAAATGAGAATACTGTGTAAGCGGAAGAGAGAGAAAGGGCAAATTCCATTTGTTGAATAAGTGTATTGGTTCTTCGATAAACATGCCGGCGCGAATTTGAAAAAAACTCATAATTTCCCTCATTTCTCGGAGCCCTCGTGTAAACATAATGAAAAACTTACGAGCTCACTTGTCTTTCCTGAGGGAATAATAATACACGATACACAAAATATTTTCGACGAATCTTCAACATTTATGGAGAAGAATGTAAGAGAATATGTGAATGTGGGAGAAGCAAGGAACTTTTCTGTTACTTGTGTGCGAATAAATAAATAAATGAATTAAATTTTAAATATATACTAGATTATGAAGTACTCATATTTAACAGTACATTTATGAACTATACTACATTAAATTGCAAATTTTACATAATATTAAAATAAATGCCTTAAAACCGCTTTACTGTACGTTAAAAATAACCGAACGATTGTTTTGTGATGGGCGAAGATCATACAAAACACTTAGATTTCAAATACTAAGTTCAAGGAGTTTAATCAAGAAACGCTAGCCATGAGTTATCATTTGAGGTAATTCTACATAAAAATCATGTGGTCAAGTTACGTTGACACTGGTCGGAATTATCTTCTTTGGTTGGAAGATACTCTACACGTTCAGAAAAATGTTTTCAAGTGATTTCTCATGTGCGAAATAATTCTTGATGAGAATGTGATGTGGATGTTTGGGTACTCAGTTTACTTTCTTCTAGACTTGTAAGGTAGTAATGGCGCTAGCACACAATCAATCTTTTTCCAAATGACTTGATTAGAAATAGGGATACTAACGCATACTCGCCCGCTTTTCTACAACGTACTGCAAGGTACGTTTTTCGCAAAAAACTCTTTTCATGAGAAAGTATTTTAAAGCACATGTTTTTTCCAACAGAGAGTGACTTAGCATGCGCAATGTTTTCCAAGGGAACGATTTCACCCCTTTACTGTGAACTTATTTTCTAGCTGACTTACATTTTCTTCATTCTGTTACATTGTCCTTATTCTTTTGACTCCACGTTATTGCTATATTGAAAGTAAATGAAACAAACACAGTTAGACAAAATTTCCCTTTGGCAAGGTTACATTTTGGTTTAAATAAACACACCGGACGAGTGAAAGTAATTTCGTTGAGTGATCTGAATTTCTTACAAACGGCCGTGAAGGGTTAACAACGCAGCGCAAAAAGACTGATTTCACACACATAACTCTTTTTTAAGATAATCATGTGACACATATATCCCTACGAGACTGACTTAATTAAAACTCATAGTTCTTTCCCGAAACAATTATTCCGTACACATAACCTAAGAGACTGGTTTCAAACACATAGCTCTTCTCATAGATAATCATTTAACTCACGTAGACCTGATTTGCTGATTTAACAAACACAGACCTAATTTATTGTATTAAACCCCCATAGACCTGATTTGGTGATTTAACACACATAGACCTGATTTATTGATTGAACACACATAGACCTGATTTATTTATTTAACACACATAGAATTGATTTACTGATTTTACACCCGTAGACCTGATTTACTGATTTAAAAAACACAGACCTAGTTTATTGATTTAACACACACGACCTGATTTACTGATTTAACGCACATAGACCTGATTTACTGATTTAA
>VOMN01025947.1:0-10708 GCA_014899125.1 Orchestia grillus
CGCTCTCCCTCTTACGGCCCTCTGAGCTATTCGAACCCTCAACACAGACGCTACTAAGTCGCGTGAAAGTAGCATTTTCTGTAGAAACTGCTACTCAAGCTTTAACTAAGAAAATTTGGAGAACGAACACGTCTAGAAAATAACGCTGAACTGAAATTGGGGTATGGACCCGCACGATGAGGCACTATCATAAGAACTAGTCGTGAGGACTCCAGATGTGCTGTGGCTCACCCAAACACACAGACAGCCATTCGTGAGTGAGCAAAAAGATTACCCAAATTAGGGACAATTGAGGTTTGACAAACTTATATAAGCTTATTTCAAACACACCCAAAATCTTGAGAGATATTTGTAGAAAGAATTACATACCTTTAAATATCTTAATAAAATATACTGTTTATTAAATTGTAAGGTAAATAAACCGTAATGTTATACAACCAGTAACCATGAAAAATGGGCTGACACAATTTACAAGGATTAGAACGATTAGCAAGGCGCGCAATGTGAGGCTATTGTAGTGTTTAGTGACAGCGGCGATTGAAAACAAGGAAGCTACTTGGTTGCTACCCCAAAGCATCGTTGTGAAATCCACAAAATATTTTCAATTAGTGCCATACTATACTCATCATGTAGTACATTCGTGTTAAGTACTACATGAGTACATTAGTGATACTTTGAAAGAGTGAGACTACTCTTTAGCAGCAGTACAAGAGCTCTGTTTGAGGCCATTTTCTGATCACTGGAGGCACAGAGATGGGCTCTTCATACTTTATGAATTCTTATTTAGCTCAGGAAGCAGCATTGAATGACGCAATTGAGAGTACAATGTTCACAGATGTCGAAAGTTTAGTATTCAGAACCTTATTTTTTAGGAGCACCTAACAGTTACAGAGTTAGTGAGCCGAAAAGAACGAGGTTGGCAGTTCTATTGTTGCATGAGTAGTCGCTAATATTTTCTGTCTACGCTACATTATTGGGCAGTGTTTGGGACCTCCTGCGCTGCTGTCAGATGAAGCTTTATTCTTTGAACAATAATTCATATCAGAGCGGCATGAGAACGAAAGCAGAAGTTATCAACTTACTAGACAACTTATAATCGAGCATTAAGTAAGGAACAATACAACTAGAACGTCAATAACCCTTGATGAAGGTCCAACAGGTCTAATTACTCTGTTCGTACACCTATGATTAGATTTTTGACAGCACGGTAATCGACAGCTGTTTACATATTCAATAGTGGTGAGGATAAACGAATTCAACAATTCAAAACGGGAGATTTCGTTTAATCTATACGAACGATTGCCATCGATTATGGGTTTTAGCCACTCATAGTGTTCTATGATCAATTTTGAGTAAGAAGTTCTCTCAATCATGCAGTGAATATTGAGAGCATCAGCGATAATGAGCATTTTAAAGTACTTACTCATATAGAAATAATAACATCGGTGGTGCTTTGCACTAGAAAGAGCAAACTGATTGTATCAGCTACATGTATATCAGCTATATATATATATGCGTATACTATTGAAGCCACTTCGCTCGCCGAGTAATGATGGTATCAGCGATGTTTAGGAGCAGAAATCTTTACCTCGTAGTGGAGTGATACCATCAGAGATGTTTAGTTTGAATGGTCACTCTAGCAGAGCGTAATGATAGCATCAGCGCTGCTGAGCTCCAGAGGTCACTNCACTCTCGTCCAGCGTAATGATAACATCAGCGCTGCTGAGCAAGAGCAGGTCACTAACACCGTCAGTCAGGAGCGCTTCATCGGAAGCTGTCCAGCAATAGGCGCAAGAAATGTGTCTCGCCAAAGTAGCTGGGCTGGCGAACAAATCGAGCAGTATGTCAGTGTCAAAATGTAGGCTTTCAGGCTCCATTTTGAAGTGATCTGTAGCATCTTTCGAGGTCAGCCTCGTAAATCGCCTTCGACAAACTGCCTAAGAAGCTCACGGCTTCTGTTGCTTTTCCTGGCTTTCTCTCAATTGCTTTCGAAAAACTGTCCAAAGGAAGTCGGAGGCTGGAATCCTTTAAATGCACCGAGAGGAGTCTCCGAGTGCTGAAATGATGAAATATGACCCACGCGTCATTAACGATCTCAGTGAGAAAAATTAATGATTTCGCCCAGTTAACAGATATTTAATTTTACTTCAGATGATCACATGGTAACTCTAACTCTGGTATCATATATATGTGAATGCACATTTTACAAAACATTGACAAATTGTGCTTAAAATAAAAGGACGAGATTAAAACTTATGGTTCGCTACATAATATCGAATTACGACACAAATAGGTATCGTATTTCCGCGAATGTCACAATGAACTGAAGCTTAAAAATAATCAAACGCCAATACTATACCTATACAAATTTTTATGACACACTAGCTTCAATGCAAAACGAACCAACTTGCTACAATAAATCAGCAAACATATCAGTTTTGAGCTCAATTACAGTTTTTCTCGTAACAAAAGTCCCAAGCAAACTCCAGCAGTGCAAAAGTGTGATTCTGGTGTCATCCTAAAGTTGAATTCGAGTGTAGTTCTTCACCGTATACCGCAGTGAGGTTTTTTCATTCACTGAAATATTTTTTTTATTCAGAGCTTAGTTGCTATTTCCGCTTAATTAAAGAGACGATCACAGAGCTTTCCGGCTGGAAGGGGCATCGTTTGTGCGCTGTTTTTTCAATCCCTAAATTTCCGGCTCCAGCGTGTGGGCGCCAAGGTTTGAACTGAATATGTTGGGCAAAGTGTTCCGAATTCTGGTAAAAATTATGATGAAACATCCGCCATTCACACGCAGTCATTTCCCAGGACTTCGTTAGGATCTCAGACGTAAGAAATTCACATTTATGAGTAGTACCGCTCGAGCTTTACGCTTACTTCTTCATACCCGATTTTGTGTGTGCAGTATTTACGGGGCAATAATTTTATCTGATATTTTCTTTATGAACAAACTGTGCAACTATCAAAGACGGAGTGACGGGTTACTGAATAAGTGTTCAAGTAATTAGTTGAACAAAGGTTTGGTATTCTCCCCAGATGAAAACATTTTCTTTCTGGAGGAGTCCTTACAGGGAATTTAAAGTCCAATACGAAGCATATGCTGAGATCACTTTAAGAAAACTTCTAATTATTATTTTACTGAAAATTGAAAGCGTGAACAAGTATCATAATGCATAGCTCTTTGGCTTACGAGTAAATCATAGGCATTAAAGATCCTATATGGATGTGAATAAATGATTAACACCATATGTCCTCAAAAGACATGAAATAGATCCAAGTATGTATTTAGAAACGACAAAATAAAGGGATTCCACCAGGATTACAAACGAGAAGTTTTGAAAACTACAATGTTGCCTAAGGTCGATGGTGGCGTGATGTACACAAGTGGATAGGTGATAATGAACTGAATTATTTGCCACTTCTAGATGACATGAATTTGAAATTGAACTTAAAATGAATGCTGATATCAGCCGGGGCCTTTAATACGGTCTATGAATTCCCTTTAGTAATCATGCATCTTCCAAACAGGAAATCGGTACCTCTGGACTGAAGATATGCTGTCTGTGAACAAGCACTGACAAAAAAAGTTCTTAGAGTATCACTACGAGTCGTAGCATGCAATATTCAACTAGGACAGGGAATCGTTGGGAAAGTCAGTTCGTTATACAACATACCCACATGCTTGGAAGGTCAACACAATCTATGCAAGATTACTGAACGCTATCGTTATCTATAATTCCATAGTTTCATCAAGAAATTCTTTATAGGAACAACATCAGTCAAGCTGAAGCAACAGTCTTTATCCAGTCCTTAAAAATAGTTCGCACTCGAATCACGTTTAGCACTTCCGGTACACCACTGAGCTTCTGGTATATGTTCATAAAGGTAATTGCAGCTTGATTTAAAATTAAAGGACAGTACGTAAGCGGGGGGCTGCAATCTTGGGAGGTGCTTTCATTCATTACACATGGTAATCTAACGATAAACTGCGCAGATGCTGCAGAAATACTTCTATGTGCCAGCAATATACGTATATTTCCTGGAGGTACTCCAATTCTATAAAAGACGTATTGAAGTAGAGACAGAGATCAATTCAAAACTGGGACTTCGCCGACCGCACGCAGCAGGAAGAGCCTCGAACAGAGTTGACTGGGAAACAGAAGCCTCGCCATGTTGCGCTGATGCCAGCGCCTGGAGATGCGAGAGATGACCGAAAAATAGTCCCAGATTGCCCACTCTTTGTATTGCTTATAGGCCTGCTGTGCTCGATCTCCTCTCATGCAGCACTCCTTGGCCGTAGAGGAAGGCAGCGGTAAGGCGGCTCTTTATGCGTCCCTAAAGCTCATTTAGGGACTTGAAAAATTGAATTGTATTTGTTTTTCGTTATTTCCTTGACCTCTCTAAGAATTATAATAATTTATAATAATTATGTAGAAGAATGCTCGTATTATTGTAAATGCAGAAAACCTTCACCTACATAAGGCTCATCACGACGGCTGTTGCAGTTGTCATATGCGGAAACTACGGCTACTGCGTTAGCTTGGCTCTGCAGTGCTATTGGGCGCTGGCTTATTATGAGAAATTTTAACCGAGGAATTTACTCTGCCAATCCCACATCACCAAAGTTTTTTATTATACCTACCATTTTCGGAGTAGAGAACCGTTCCAGTTATATATTCGATTTCTCCCTCTGAACTCGAGTGTTGCCCAATGAAATGATGTTGACGTTGCGGCATCAACGGTTAGTGACTCGCTCGGGCACGGCGCGCCTGTGAAAAGACCTCGAATAGATCAAATGTTAGTTTAGGAACGAAATACAGATCGGAGCACTTGCCATGAAGTCGGTGTTTTGGCAACTGATACCAGAAAAAAGGGATGAAACATAAATGAAGGCCAAAATTAGTCGAAAAAATGAACGCTTCTCTGACTCCTGGTAGAAGGGTTGCTCATCCTGCAGTTGGTAGCGGGGGTGTTGGGTGATAAAATTTGATATTTTAATCAACCATGATGGATTCATGTTGATCAAAGGTGCCAAGTATCCCAGGATACTCCCAGAACTGACTTCCTGAGCAAATAGAATTTTCTTTCCATCCATGAAGGCGCAGCGACTTATTGTACGGAGGTAAGGGAAAAAAATAGCAGTGCCTACTTATCTTTCAGTATTTCCGTCTAACGCCTCAGCAACACGAAAAAAGTTGTATCGTCATAGTACATAATGTTGTCTAAACGACAGCACTCCCGCTTTACATCAGCATCTCTCAACGACGTTGACATTTCTTGATTTATGAGTTACCTGTTCACCCAAGCATAAAATACTCAACATTTACGAGAGTAAATTCGCGAGTCAAGCGTGGGAGTCGCTGCAATAACTGACACTCGATTTATACCTGCACGACACTGCTGTAATTTATAGTGATAACATTTGGAGCCTCGCAAAATATTGCTTCATAATCGGCTTAAATGCTGAACTTTTTTTGTGGTATGACGAGGAGTTCCTTGTCTTCTAATATTAACTTTGCAAGTCAGAAGACCTGGGCGCCTTGCTCTTTCGCGGTGTTTTATGGGCGAGATCCGCGTAATTTTAGCGAATGCGCCTCCCATCGTAAATAAAGCGCAAAAGTTCAGTACTTCGGAGCTGAGAATGCTTTCACTCGGCATTAAATGTTAGCTGAGTGATATTTATTGCTAACGTTCAGGAACTTCAGTAATATTCTTGAATGGTGTGTGTTTAACCATTAGGGTCTTAAAATATAATCGCTTAAAACTCAATGATTTTGGATGCTTTAGAAACTCTGAGCGAAAAAATTCAAGATCCACGGCACACAAGATATTTTGATGTGGCAGGAGTCATACTAGAGCGATCGTAATTCGGTAAAAAATGCGTTTGTAGAAGTGAAGCTTGGAAGAAGCTGGCTTCTTTGTTTTTACATGTCGATCAGTTTCGTACCACTACTCCCGAACTACGAGTAATGGTAGGTAATGTTCGGAAACAAGTTGCTTTTTCCCTACATCTTATAATACTGCCTTGGAGTCAGGGTTTCAGTAATCTTAAAATCAAAATTGACTGCGGGGTAGATCTTATATCCACGTACGTTAAATTTACCTCGGCAGACCGGAATGTGTCCAGGTCTGATAGAAATGCAAAAACGGCTCTTTAGAAATATTCCAAGACAGCTTTCCATGTTTCCCTTTACAGCTTTCCTTCATATTTCAGCACGCACTCAAATAATACAATTGTAAAAACTGTTTCTGCAGGTAGAAAAGAGACCGCCAGGTCGCGCCACGCTGTCATCTCAGAGAGACGCTACAGCTCCAATCACGAGATGGTGCCAGCAGAGGTACGCGTTCGAGGCGCGAGTCGGAGGTTGGTGTTGGCGTGGAGCACGATTTAGCCCTCTGAGATCCTGCTCTGCGTGAGTGGACCGCAACGAAAACATGCTCAGGTTCTGGTGCTGTGACAGTATGTGGCTGTTGAAGCCACTGAAAATTATATGTCTAGGTACCATTGTCTGAAAATTAATGCCTATGGCTGTTTTTTCAAACATGTAAAAATGTGCGTCACGCTTTGCCCATTTAGCAACAAAATCTATTTTTTTGTCTGGGTCACAATGAGTCGTGGTGCTAGGGTGAACTCAAGGTTTGTTTGGCCGCACATGAGCTGTGGTGCATTCAAAATCGGTTTGGTTTTCACCAGCCATTCACTGTTGAGAATATTCCGTTGGAGTTATACGTTAATTCAAGTCGTTGGGTGGATGATGTTTATAACTTCTGTTATTTCTTGCACATTTACTGTATGTTGCATACTAGGCTTTACTGGCCCATTTTGAGAATGTCGGTGAAAAATTTATAGAGCAATGACATGTTTCTGAAAAGACGAAACCTTCAAAACGTCGATATCGATATCAGCTGAGGCCCCGACGCCGTTTTAATCGCAGTTAGTTTTCATTTTCATTTCAACTCTAATGTTCCTTCCAACTCAAGGGCAGAAACTTGCCGGTTACACACTTCAAAATCTCAGCATGGAATTGTAGTGCCTACATCTTGGACGTCCGAAGTAATCTCTCAAGAGACATTGTATTCGTTTAAAAAATGTACCCACAAATCCATGTTCATTCGTATAAAGTTCATCAATAGGCTCCGAATCTTCCACTTTCAGGTACTGCTCACGACAAAATATTGTACATCAATGGAGTTAAATTTTGAACATCACTCCTATAAAACCGCCCTCGTTGGCAAAAATTTTTTACCACGATTGTCTCTAACGTACAACTCGTGAATCACTTTCTTCAATCAGATTCTGTCAAGCACTTGACTGATTAGCAAAATTATCGCTGATTAGCAAAATTATTCAAACAAGGGAGTTCACTTGCAGAATAATACCTCGCACTTCAAAAGGTATAGTATCGCGGCCCCTCACTCCTTTTTTCACATTTTACGAGAAATATACCGTGATGAGTATTAACAATAATGATGACGCATCAGGAGATTTTCTTGAGCGGGTCCCAGATGGTAGCCTCCCTGCCTCACCTCGAAGAGACGCCGTCTCGACAAGCCTTGTTCTGTTGCTGCAGCGGGGCTGTGAGTGGCTCTGCTTGTTTATGAGCAGACACTCACTGCTAAGCGCCATGTAAACTCGTTCTTTACAGGGAATTATCTGCAGCCCTCGACCGTTTCTTCGGAGTTGATTTACGTGAGTGTTGCACAGCGAGTGCTTCTTCTTCGGTGCTCCCAATTAATCACTCGCTATGTATTATGACCTGTAAAGTGGGTTTATGATCGTCAGTATATGCGTTCACTTATTGCAGCGGCAGTGGTCCATAAGTCTGAATGCCAGAGCACGTTTGTTGTGAAAGATGATGTTTAGGATGCATTTCTGAAGCTTACGCCATGCTGTTTAACGACAGTCTGCTGGAGCACTTCGGAAATCAGTGCGAGAGATTAATTCTAAGGTAATGGTACTTCAGTACTGCGTCACTCACTTCTCGTATTCAAGGGTTGAAATAGAGAACCAAATTTGAGATGGCGTAATCGAAGAATAAAGACAACGGAGACGTGACAGCAAGGTTTTCTGAAGGTCGCTACTAATGAGTAGGTAAATCAATTGTAATGCAGAGCACATTGCTCAGAAAGCATGCAATTTTAGCAGAAACGGAGGACAGAAACGTGGTCTGGGGGTGAGCTATGAGTCTTCCCTGAGGAGAGAGCATCTTGGAGAAAATTGAAGAATGTCTCAAGCCTCTCTCAATTAGAGTTCACTGACGGTACACAAGTTACGATACAAGTTAAGGGAAATTTGAAATGCTTTCACGATGACTCCAAGGGGCTCCTCTTCAAGAAATGTAATAGAACAGTTTCGAAGTCAATGTCATTTTAAATCTCAGGCTAAACGATGGAATTGCAGCAAATGCTGTAATGCCAAACTTCACGCAGACAGAACAAATTCAAAAGGCCATAAATACTGACTCTACATGAAGTCCCGAGCGATCCTTGAATTTTGTAATACAACTCGACAAGTTTCGGTGAGTTTATCAAGTACTTGTCTGAGAGTGCGAAAACATGAGTAAGTTGACTTATGATGCCGTGCCTCAGAAAAAATTACCCGGACAAGCATGCCAAGCTATATCGCTTCTGCAATCTTCAGAGGGCAGAAAATTTTGCACAGTTCAATAAAAATAAAAGTTCATTACAGCGTTTCAAAAACATTGCCACCAAATTTGATCTGTGATTACCATTTATCAGGGAAAAGAGGAACAGATCGTAGAGTTTACTGATGGCGCGGATGGAGGAAGATCGGAGACGACAAACCGTCTCGCGACATAATCGCTGGGGCCTTCATTAGGCAAGATTTACCAGTGACATCTGTGATCGCTACACACACTCACACACACACACGCACACACACACACAGTTACAGGCTTTCTAACAAAGCTGAAATTTGCCGTCTTATCTATTGCAATTTCATTATCTTTACCTTTTACGAAGAGCTATCTCGATATATTCATACTAGAGACGAGAATAGAATAACGCCAGCTATTGATAAATGACGGAAAAGCAAATTTTGTCCCCGAGTTTGTCAATTGCAGGATCCAAGTAGGCCTTCACATTCATCGTACTTGTTTTCTAAGCGATTTGACGTGTACTCAAACTTGTCAGCCCCGGGGGTGTTCGAAATATGAGTTCTTAACTCAAAAGTATAGTTTTACACCTTGGTTTTTGAAATCATTGGTATCAGTAAGTCAAAATGACGTAGCTCGTACATTGCAATTTTTCATCACTTGTTTGCCTTAGCAAATGAGTAACGAATGCTGACAAACTATACATAAATCCTCGATCTCATTCAGTCACGCCAGCGTTAACCTGACATAGATTCATTCTTTTACTAAATGATCCTTTTTCTTATATATCTGATATTTGTAGGTGAGTTTATCACGTGTACAAAGCGAGTTCCAGCTTGCAGAACGGTAACGTTTAATCTTGTTAAACATCTGATTTAAATTTTCTTGATTTCTAGTGCAGAGGCTGTGATTTTTGAGCTTTTCAGACACCTGTTAAAAGAATCTAAAAACTTCTTTGAGTGCCCTTCCAGTGAGCGAAAGCGAGCATTTGTGTTCATACCAGCTATTCATTTCGACGTGTTAACATGGTTCAAGTTTTAACGACGCCTTTCATAAAAGAAGTCGTACACAGCGCGGTGAGATGCTTCAAGTGCCTAGAGTGGGGTTATCTGACGTTTATTGAGCGGATTCTAGTGTTAAACGACAGTCAGAGATCGGTAGTAATATTTTTAGTAGATTCGCACATCGTTCGCACGCCTCTTATTCGATGCAACTTAAATGTTACGTATCGAGAACGGCTGCGTTCATCTTGCCCCCCCTTCTTGAATGTAGACTCTCATCAATAACTTTTATTAATATTAGGTATCATTCCACAGTATTTAAGCATAGAACTAGTAGAATACTGTGTGCAATTCTGTGTTTCAAAATCATCAAAAACTGATTTTTGAATTTGATCTGAGTCAAAGTCGAATTGTTTGGTCGGTAAAATTTCTCTAATATAATACCGCTAGGAGTTTTCAAATCAGTTGTGAATAACTGATTGATTATGTAATTTACTGTGATAAAAACCAGTAAAAGTCAATTGCTTGCACATGCAGTAGACCTTCTGATGCTTCATGTGTCGATAAGAACCTTTAGTATAATTTTTACCACACCAAAATATAAGTTGAAAGAAACTGTCCGTTCCTTTACAATTAAAATAAGAAACAGTGTAAGATTATCAAATAATATACAATTGAGTGGTATTCTATCTACATTCTTCGTAAATGAAGAGATCTTCTAAATTGTGAAGGTATTTTTTCTGCAAAAGTTGTAGGTCTGTGAACAAAATCCCAGCGCAATTCAGAAGGAGACCTGGGCACTGACAAGTGTGATAAGTTCAACAGATTTCTGTCATATCGGCTCCAAGCCAAGAATCTTCGTCTACTTCGCTGCTGTCGCATCCTATAGAGCCTCCTTCCAGCAAAAGTGCCTAATTAAAGTTGTATTAAAACTTATTCACCCAGTGCTCACGCGCATGGATACATTCTCTCCTGTTTTTACAACACACTTTTATATGCTGGTCATCTATGTTACACCCATACGTCGTCTGTCACTGTAAGTTAACTACTTGTTGAGGGTTCGAATAGCCCGTAGGGCCGTAAGAGGGA